>NW_019776051.1:57298-77757 GCF_001039355.2 Lingula anatina | reverse complement strand
CCAATGTTTAAACGAACCCCCCCCCCCCCCCCCCCCACACACACACACACCAAAACAGCAAAGAGTACATTGTAGGTATAGGCAAAGGGTCTATATCCACGAGAGTTCAGGGCATTGACCTATATTGCACGAACTTTGTCAGAGTCTTTGCTGAGGAAGAAATAAAAAGGTTGATACATTCATATCAGGTATAAAATATTAATCCTATGCTGCTTCCCTTTACGAAATTCATTTTCCAGCCCGAATTTATGATAATTATTAGCTTTAAACGATACGTACCGCTAATTCTCAAATGCAATATTTACCTCATCGAAAATGAAAAAAAAAACAAACGCATGTTCGAAAATCCCTCCGGTGCTAGACAGCTGTTTTACTGACCTTAAACCCATTTTTAAATCTTTAGGACGAGAAAGTAAAATTATTACCAGGTGATGTTTTTGTAGGGTCCTCTGTGGTCGTTCCATATCTGCCACTTCTGTGACATAGACAGTGGATACATTGTTTGGTTATCATACGGATAACTGAGGTCTACGATCATAGCGTCTGCATTGAGAGAACTTAGAATTAGAATCACGGCAAACTGATGTCTTGTATCTCCCATTTGAATATTTCCGATGACAGTCAATTGGCGAAGTCTTTAAAAAGGTTGAGATGTTCGTTCTTCTGAAATCCCGGTTTGAATGTTCCTTTTCAAAGAAAAGATTAACCAAAGACGGAGGTCAAAAGAGCAATTCTTTTTTTGCCGGCTGGATACGTATTCTGTATGCAATTAACGAAAAAAGGAAATCACGAGAAATAAACGAAATCTACTTTGCAATTAAAAGCACACCATGACATCCATTTGACATCCATGTACGGTTAAGATAGATTCAGATGGCGTTTGCTTCTGATTCGGCTAGATGAAACATTNCTAACTACTGCACTACCTGTGCAGCTCTTTATTATAGTACCAGTTATGAAAATGACCCAGTGCTACAAGTCCGATAAATATGATTGGCTAGTTCACTACTGCATAACCACTGCAATGCAACACTTCACCATAATTGTTTGAGATGTTATCACATAGTCATTATATAAGTTCTACACTATGTTTGGAAAAATGCATTTTTCAATTTGACAGTAATAGCATAACCTGAAAATCATATAAAACACTTCTGAAACATTGGCACATGCCAAATAAAACAACGACATTGAAAATCGAAGACAACAAAAGCACCATGGACGGCCAATTTTCTTTTTTATTATCATAATATGTAAAACGTGACTATAGAGACAACAAATGTCCCAATTGTACTCAGTATACACAATTATAAATATTGTCATTATACTTTGAATGACTACGATTTCAGCCGTAATCACCAGAATAAATGAGATATAATTGGTTTGAAAACCAAACTGGACAGAACCTAAATGTTACAACAACTTTCAGGCCTGAACAATTTTGCTTGACTCATGAACTTAAGATGCGGGTGGTAGAACCAAACTGGAATTGTCCTCCTCTGTCAATTGTTCTTTCCTCTTTCAATGAATTTTTTATCTGTTATCATTATTATTATTATTATTAATTGGATATATTATCCTTTTGGAGGAGCACTTGCTTAATTTCGAGCAGTTATCACGTCTACTTTTGTATTGACATAGAAAGCATTACGTTATACTCACATGGTAAGTTTATCAGACGTTCCAGAGGTATTTGGTCGATCGTCCACCCATTCTTGATAAAATGCCTGGGAGCGTCGATGTGTGTTCCGCCGTGCTCTGATGAACAGAAGTGGTTGTATTCCAGCCTGGAAAATATAAGAATACTGCAGCAGTTTTACCACTACAATGTCACTGTTTTCATGCAATTTCCATGAATTATGTATAGAATGTAAAGTGACGTTCGAATAACAAAAAAAGAAGCACTCTTCCATGGTTTTTGTTTGCAAAAAAATGGGGCACATTTTGAAAGCTTTGAAGAAGGACCGACAATTAACATTTTTTCTACTAGCTCTCTTGAATTGCCTATTGAGTTTGACTTCTAGGGCTGTTTTGTTTATTATTATTATTTCTCATCTTCTGCAGTTTCCATAAAAATTATTTGCTTTATGTACCCTTCACCTTGCAGCCGTTGGTCATTTACGCTTCAGGTCGCTAGCCTCAGCAGTTAATCGAATCGTTTATGAAAAATGTTGTTAAAACATTTAAATGTAAGTCGATGATCTCATGCATGTAAAATTATTAACTCTTTATTTGTATGGACACGTGGTTATCTTACAATTATCTTTACTGGCATTAATGATGTAAGAAATTAGAGATACGATGTCCATCTTTTCTATGTTTTACATACCATTGACCTATTGGCATTGATATCAAAGTCTTTGATATACAGTTTACATTCACCTTTGAAGGCAACCATTTGATGTCAAGCTAATTTGCACATTTCGGGAATATATAAACTCCCCTCAGCAATGAATATTTTTTTAGCACAGACAGTACACGCAATAAGTACAGAAAAGCACGCAACAGCATTAATAAAGAATATTTGAATTGGTGCACAGTGCAAAGAAACACACAATATCTCTGTAAGACTGGTTATACATCACTGCCATCATAACAGATTCCGAAATTGTAAACAAACATACGTTTACTACCATTGGTCACCTACATGTACTATATTGGTCAATAGATGTTGCATCAGCTGGTGAGTCACCATAATGCTAACCGTCTAGTCAAAGATAAGCGAAAATACAAATAAATGGTAAAATTAGCTACAATTTGAGGTTGTTAAAAGGTCACCTGTGCTTAACTGAGACCCCCTCCCCCCCCCCCCCCCCACCACCACCAAAACGGTAAAATATACAAAGGGATATACATTGTAGGCATAGGCATATAGGCATAGGGTCTTTCTCCGCGAGAGGTCAGGGCATTGACCTATTTTGTACGAACTTTGTCAGAGTCCTTGTTGAGGAAGAAATGAGAAGGTTGATACACTCATGATATCATAAAATAATATTCCAATGGTGCTTCCCTTTCCGAAATTCATTTATCTGCCCGAATTTACGTAGTTATTACATTTTAAGAGTATGCACTGCTAATTCTCAAGTGCAATATTTACCTCATCGTAAATGGAAAAAAAAAACAAACGTGTAACAAATAAAACTGTACGAAAACCCCTCCGATATTAGACAGCTGTTGTAATGACCTTAAACCAATTTTTAAATCTTTGGACGAGAAAGTAAAAATTATTACCAGGTGATGTTTTTGTAGGGTCCTCTGTGGTCGTTCCATATCTGCCACTTCTGTGGCATAGACAGTGGATACATTGTTTGGTTATCGTACGGATAACTGAGATCTACAATCACAGCATCTGCATTGAGAGAACTTAGAATTAGAATCACAGCCAGCTGATGTCTTGTATCTCCCATTTGAAGATTTTCGATGACAGTCAATTGACGAAGTCTTTACAAAGGTTGAGATGTCCGCTCTGCTGAAATCCCGGTTTGAATGTTCCGTTTGCAAGTAAAGATCAACCAAAGACGGAGGTCAAAGGAGCAATTCTTTTTTTTTTTTTTTTGCCGGCTGGATACGTATTCTGTATGCAATTAACGAAAAAAGGAATCATGAGAAATAAACGAAATCTACTCTGCAATCAAAAGCACACCATGACATCCATTTGACATCCATGTACGGTTAAGATAGATTCAGATGGCGTTTGCTTCTGTTTCGGCTAGATGAAACACTGTGCAGTTATCCAATAGATAACTTATGTTAACATAATAAACCCTGGTCATGACCTTGAATAGTATACGGCTATATCTGGTATATCCAGGTGGTGATTTTTTTAAACTCATGTCACCCTAGCCTTAAGTTCAATTTAGGTTAAATTAGGGTGAAGTCAGGGTCAGACCCGCGGGACCTGATAAGAAGATGCATTTAGAATGTAGGTTTACACGAGCGTGCGTTCGCATGTGTATCTGTATGTTAAGTCGGCGAATGTATGCTTGCCTGTGCAAGTGAACGCAATGACAGCAGCTTAAGTATGAACATTTATGTACAAGCTCGCACGATACAAATTCTACGCACTTTTGTTCTTTATTCCTTTATACACCTGCCTTCCAAGATTCCACGTGGTTATTGCCAATCAAACTTCTGGGTGGTTGGATGCCCACTTAAAAACCAGAACAATGTGTATGCAATTACAACAATTGGTACCTAGATCTCCAAGAGAATAAAGAAACACAAAGCATCATGGGTATAAAGTTCACAAAATGCAAAAATTAAGTGATAACATGTGGAAAATTATCTCCAGATGTTTGAAACTTGTAAGTATATTCCAAATTTCTTAATTTCGTTTGCTACGTACTAATATGTCTACAAATATAGAAATTAATCGATCAATTATCATTGAAAGATCATAAAGTGATTACTGAATGTATTTTTGTTTGTTTGTTTGTTTATTGGTTGATTTCGCTATAAATCACGTTTATTAATTAATTATTTATTTATTTATTTATCTTTTTAAGAGCCTGTCCGTTAACATGTGGGGGCCTATTTATATACATGTGGGGGCCTATTTATATCTATTTGTCTGTTGACCAACGCCCTGTAACGTGACCTTGAAACATTTGCCCTCATTATCTGTTCTATTGAGCACTTCTGTCTTCAGCTATCTCCTAGTGGTAAGGGCATTGGCCTAATTTGCGCGAACTTTGTCAGAGAAACCGCGAAATGCAACTGAAGATAAACGAAATGCAACCACCGCAAAATGTAACCAAATTCTATTATATCACGCGGAAGTCCAATGTATGCGTTTGTATGTTTGTATGCATGAGCACTTGTGCATATTTCTGACTGATTGGGATATCTTGCATTAAACTTGTAAAGAAATGTCTTATACAAAGTAGAACTACGCTAGGCTGCATATTAGTTCTAAAATATTTTTTAACAAGACGCAAGCATTATTATAGGCAATTGCGTGTTAGAGCTCATTTAGAACAGCGGACTAACAGATCCGTAGATCAAATATGGCGACCCACTAAAAAGCTTGCCGCTTAGTTCCCGATTAGACACTGAATAGATTCCCCGCGGGGATTACGCAACAAGCTTTCAAGTGGGTCGGCCATATTTGATCCGCGGATCTGTTTGTCTGCTGTTTTAAATGCGCTCTTACAGAATAATAACATAGACCTATTAAAAGCTCTAGGGCCGGTGTCGTTTTGATTTAAATACCCTTCAAAATCCCAATATAAAACCTTACTGTCTTAACCCAAGTCGATAAAGTTTTTTCTTTGCAGTCTACATATTGCCGGTGTAACGTGACAGAGACTCCCCCATGATATAGAGTCCGCTTCCCATTCATTTGTACAGGTAAGTCTCGCCCTTGATTTTGACCCACCTAGGTCAGGCTAACCCTAACCATTATAACTAAATGGAGGGCGGACCTTCTGTTACACGTACCCTCAATTTCGTTACACTGGGCCCAGAGATGGCAAAGCGGGTACGTGCCCTCCCTTAATTTCGGATAAACCTCCATACCCCCTCCCCCTTCCCCTCCACAATCCTAAATACCCCCTCTTAAAATTATGACATCAGCATGCAATCACAGTTCTCCAAATACTCTATTTGTCCTGCAAATATTCTGTTTATTTTGAAGATACAGTTTGGTCGCCGTTATACCAACAGATAGTGACTGAGCAAACACTTCTTAAGTGTGACGTAAATGTTTCAGCGGCGATAAGCCATTTCCCTTATGATACATCCATAGAAGTCGCAAGAGCTGTTAAATCATATCATCACTGCTTCAAATTTGTCTGAAAATTACAAGATGGTATTGCAATACTACCTACAGTATCTGAAAAAGAGGCAATTGAAGAGTCAAAGCAAATCGAATTGCTTGACACACTTTTCACTGTATATGACAAAAAATGTTTTATATCAAAGACTGAAATAAGTGTTTTTGCTTAAAAATATTGGAGAATGACTTTGTTTGTTGATAACAGTTATTCCCAGGAAATATGAATTTTCCCTGCTTCTCTGCCTGTGGAACAAGGTCCCAGCTCGGTACCTCTTAACAACGAGGGTCTATGACAGCTTTGACTGTCTCTAGTTTTTCATCCAAATTTCTCATCAGACGTTCCTATCCAGTTTTATGTATATATACACCTTATCACTTCTTAAATAACGACACAACAACACGCTCACTGTACGGAGACAGTTCTAAAGAGGAGGGCTTATCAAAGTCCATCCCCACCCAGAATTCACCAGCCGACGTGGTATGAACGGCTTGTATTGTCTAGGACTAACATACTAGCTAGATTTCAGAAGTGAGGATTTCCCCAGGAAAGTGTTAAAATGGTGGAGTATGAAGATATTCTTATAGAAGTCGGTAGGTGGACGATGTGAAGATTTATTCTTGGATAAGCGAATTAAGCGTAATGTTGGCTCACGAAAACTGGTCCTAATATTGGTTTAATCCTGTACTTTCAAACTAGGAGCAAGTAAAGAAGAGGCATAGCTTCAAATACGAGCCGTTGGCTATTTCATGTGAGCAATGGTCAGAACTATTTCTGCAATAATGAATATTGGTACTCCTTTCCTGGAAGATGACACAAGATAAAAGTTAGAAAATAAAATGTTTATGGCAGATTTGTTTAAGATTCAAGTTTGATCTGAATACAGGTTTATACTGTTCATCGTTAAAGCGTCTTCTGGTTCTGCTTAAAAAGATACAATGTGCCTGATGACGCCATTTCAGTAGGCTTTGTCATTGCATTTCATATAGGGTGAGTTAATGGGCCCTACTTCACAGCATCTACAGATCTGTTACCTTACGCTTACGTGAACAGCATTCTGGGCCGTTATGAATTATTTATTTGCTGTACCATTTCCTGACCCAGTGTCAACAAGACCAGTTGACGTGTTGACACGCCGTCTAAGTTAATCTAGGGGTTGTTCCTGGACACAGGAGCAAGTCCATCCTAATCTACTGTTGAGTTTCTTTCTTTTTGTTTCCCGTTCTTATGCGCATGTTATTATTTTTTACATGCAGAAGTTTCGTACAGCTTAAGGGGAATCGTTTCGCCCCCCTCCCCGACCACCCCTAGTCCCGTTACCACCCTCTTCTTCAGAATAGTCCCTTTTTGTAAATTTTAATGAAAAATCCACAATATTGGTGTGTTTTCAGTTTTCATCCAATATATCTAAAACCAAGAAGTAGGACCTATATACCCCCTCCTTTTGCCACGTGATACAATTGCCTTGTGACATATTGTGTAAAGCAGGAATCATAAATGTGAACAATACTTATTTGCTACCTCTGTACTTTCGACTCCTCAATTTTTATGCTCTTCCTCTTTTACATGTAGGACAACTAGGATGGTACCAGTTGACATTGGTATTACTGATCGATGTTGGATGGAAGTTCAACACAGGCTGGGACATGATGCTCATGATTTACGTCGGAGCAAACCCGGGTTACACCTGCCCAAACACGAACCTTCTCAACGTTTCTGGTTTGACCAATCAAACGTGGCCAACGTCTTCTCTGATGCAGTCTACGCCGTCGTATCTCGGCAGCAACGCCACAAATCGGACAGGTCTGGTAAAAGACCAGTGTGGTCCCACCAATGAAATTTGTGATGGATATGTCTTCAATAAGGACTTTACATCCATAGTCTCTGAGGTTCGTTGGCCATGCTCATTTTGATATATCATTAACAATTTTTAAAAGATACAATAGAGCTACGGGCAACGCGTCTCCCTAACACCAATATTAAGCATATTTTACATGTATAGACTAGCTACTTCTAATTGGTGTCAATTTTTACAGTCTTCAGTAACAGGCCATACAATTAGTTTTATTTATCATAACTAAAATACGTTGTAAATATGGTAATTAGTTACACGTTTTGGTGAAAATCTTTACTCTTTGTGATCGTTGTAGCGCCAATATTATTTTTGGCTTCTTATTTCAGTGGCAACTGGTATGTGGGACCGATTTTGTCAGTGACACCATTACGTCATTACAAATGGCCGGTGTGTTGTTCGGATCTCTAATTTTTGGGCAACTCTCCGACTGGTTTGGGAGAAAGAAGGTATCAGTTCTCATCTAGCTATATAATTTTGTTCTGTTTTGAGTTCCGAAATTATAATGTTATGAACCTGTTTCATGGTGAATATTTTCTTTAAACATGAAATGCATGGCAAATTTTTCCAGCATTTATGTGACCCAAAGCAGCTTTCTGTGTGAGCTACAACAAGAGTACAGATTTTGTCTAAAAATCCTGACTTAAAAAATGACGTATTATTCTGTACTTTTGAAATGATCTGCTGGTGTACATGAAGGCGTCAAAGCTTTTAAAAATTAATAATCACTAGATGTACCTTAGAAAAGTTGGACACATTTTTAGCTAAAAAAGTTAAGCCTTTACTTAAAAGCACCACCAGCACCTAATCGTGAGGCCACCCGTGCATAAAAAAAACACCTTTTTTCCTTTCAGACATTCTACACCGCTATTATGATGGTTAGTCTATTCGGATTCATTCAGAGTTTCTCTGTTAATTGGTATATGTTTGCTGCTTTGCGATTTTTTAATGGGGTAGCAATTGGAGGTAAGAAACGTCGATACATTTTGAAACAAAAATGTATACCGATATGATTCTGCATAGATGTGTCTGTTGTGCTAGTAACAATCTGCTATAAAGGTGTATCTGTTCCTTTAGTATCTGTTGCTTCTCGTCGGCCATTTTTGTTACTCTTTTTAAGTCTGGGCGAAATGTTATTTTCTGCTGTGGCTATCTGTGAAAATAATGCTTGAGAGTGTCCAACAAAAATTATAACCGCTACATATAATTATACACATACATGTACTAGTATATATGTATATTATGTTTTATGTAATATACACTGGATCGTTGAGGCAAACACGTTGCATAGCGTTTCGCATGCAAATATTTCTCGTCTTTTTTTTTCAATAAAGATATAAAAATGGGTACGTTGGCTGTATCCTCATTAACAATAATTGTGGAACATGACAGCACATTTGTATTTTCTAGGAGGCATAGTGATTGGTTTTGTGTGGTCAGTCGAGTTTCTTGGTCCAAAATACCGGCCGATCCTCGGCGTCTTTGGAGCCTGGCCATTTGGAGGATGTATACTCACTGCCATAGCCTATTTCACAAGAGATTGGCGACAGACCATGATGGGCACTTCTCTTCCTGGGTTTCTGTGGCTTTTTGCTTGGTGGTAAGTTTATGAATAAAACTGCTATCGCACTGAAGAATGAGCATCTGTACATGTACGCAAAATCATCTTATCTGGTAGTACCAAAAACGAGATATTAACTCGAGATAAAAAGAATACACTTAATTCCTCGGACTTCTTATTATATATTTATTTTTATTTATTATTAAAATATTATGTATTTATATATTACATATATCTTATTTATTCTGCCTTTGAATAAAAAACCAAAAGAGAAAGAGAAATAGCACACATCAGAATATTAATATCACCTTTTTGCTACACTTTTTTTCTTTTTTTTTATGAATATATGCCAATGTTAGGATTAAAGAGAATTTTATTCAGTTGTGTTTGTTGTCGGTGTTTCGTGCGTGTTTCAGAATCCCTTTAATACCCACAGCGTAAATTTCCCATCATTGCTTGTGAAATACATGTAGTTGTCCATGGAACAGTTGTAACTCACTTGACAAGAATGAGTTGATTAAACTGCTCTCCTTTGCCACAGGTATCTTCCCGAGAGCCCAAGATGGCTGCTTACACAGGGGAGATATGACGAGGTCAAGGCCATTACGCAAAGAATCGCTGAGAGAAATAAGAAACCTATGCCAGATATAGACACTTTCTTTAAAGACTATGAGGTCAGTGCTGTCCGATTGTCAAAAGCATTAAAATCAAATTTTAGTGATTCCATACCAGTACTTCTGACCAATGGCTTTATTTAAATATTATTTTATACTGTTTTTTTTCTCAACGAATCTATATTTCCTTTAGCAAAAAATCCTTAACACAAAAAGTTGTACTTGGATGTTTAATATATTTTTTGTTGAATTAATCGCTTTTAAACGAATTATTTCCGACAATTCAAATTTTAAGTGGATAACAAGTACCATTATATTCCAGACACAAAGACGGCTCCAAGAAGGCGAGAAGCATGTGAGCACAACGTATTGGGATCTATTTCGAACACCTGCTATGGCAAAAATGACGCTTTCTTTCATGTTTGTCTGGTAATTAGTTTGTTAAACGCAAATTTGCTTCTTTCTATTTAACAGATGACCTTTACTATATTAGTCTCTTACCACACACACACACACACACAAAAAAAAAAATTATTTAAAAACCCTTTGCATAATGCTTTGTCTAACAAGATTACTGTTCTATATCTGTATATCATTTGCATTCTACTTCATTGTTATCTTCAATTAGTTTTTAAATATTTATAATTACAAATAATGACGTACAAATATACGTAAAAATAATATCTAAATGATATTCTTTAAAGCCAGCTAAGCTGCCTCTTTAAAACAATTTTCCTTAAACTGAACTGATTATTATAAATGTGCGCGGTTTAACACATTTCTGATTACCAATTCACGAAAGTTTAAACACGTTTCTTTGTGTAGGCATACATACTGAATTTTGTATGAAGTTACCACATTAAAAAGATTTTGCTTTACGTTTCAGGTTCAGTGTCAGCGTGATCAGTTATGGACTGCAATTTAACTTGAAGAACATGGCAGGAGACATCTATATCAATACTCTTATTAATGTCGGCACATTGTGGGTTTTCAATGTCGTGCTCAGCGTACTGCCAATGTAGTAAGTATGAAATACCACAGACGTTTCTGGCAACTTATTTTAAACTGGAACTTCCCTTAGGTCATTTTTATTCTTTTTTATGGTGGTATCGACATCGTATCTTCATAAGATTTACTCTGTTCGCATAATACATTTTATTAATCAATCTGAATATTTGAATTTTAATTTAACAATTTAATTTTTTTATATTCTGATTTTCAGTTTTGGCAGAAAGAAGTGCATCATCAGCTATCAGTTCATTGCCGTTATAATTTTGATTCCAGTCGTGGTTTTGTATGTTTTAGGTAAGAGCAAATTTATCAACTTATCTGAAAAACGTGGGCCCATACAATAATGGCTTGTTTGATTGAATTTTACATGTATTTTACATAAATTTAAAAATTGTCTTTGAAATCAAACCATTTATTTTAAAGCAGCTTAAAAATGACAAGCTTTTCATATTCATAAAAATGATCAAAATCAGATAATGAAATTTTCATACTTTCGAACATAAATGAAATAACAAGTAAAGGTTATATATACACATCATCTAGGGGTTTCTGAATTTTTTGTTATATAAGTAAAATGATACACGTCCTTCGAATCTTATTTATTCAATATAGAAATCAATGAAGAATACTGGCTTATCACCAACATCCTCTCCACCACGGCTAATAATCTTGTGTCCACTTCTTGGACAAACTTGTTTGTATGGACGGGAGAGAGCTACCCAACACGTGTCAGGTAATTGGGTCATACGTATAAAAATGATTGGCCAACAAGTGTTTCGGTGTCAATGCCATATGTGATGTCAAAATGACGTACCAGCTTGCCATTTTGTGAATGCATTTTAACGTTTAAACTTATGTAACCATTGCAGAGTTAGATATAGGCAAGCATTTTATTCCTCAAAATTCTCGACGAAGGATATCTTCATAATGATTTTTTTATCTTAAAGTTAAAAGCCGTTTGTGATGCCTTGCTCATGCACATGCTAATAAGAATTATATATGATTTCAGAGACATAGGGATAGGTTTAAACTCCATGGCAGCCAGGGTGGGAGGTATCCTTGCTCCTCAGACAGCTTACCTGGTAGGTAAACCATACTAAAATAGTTTGGTGGACCGCATGCCTCTGCCTTAACCTAAATGTACTTGCAGATTTTACCCCATTTCCGCCACCCCTTAACTCCACTGTGCCCTCTCTCTCAGTACTCGCAAGGTACACGTTTTACTACTGTGAAATACTTATACTCAACCGCAGAGGGTTAAAGACATTTGCTTCATGTGTGTGTGTGTGTGTGTGTGTGTGTGTGTGTGTGTGTGTGTGTGTAAGAGAGAGAGAGAGAGAGAGAGCGAGAGAGAAGCATTTTGGCTGTTGTGCACGTGCTAATAGATGTTTCCAATATAAGTTGGCTGAGCAATGACTGAAAATTTTAGATTCTGATTTTGGTTCACAGATGACGAAAGTGTGTCTGCATTCATTTTAACGATATACTAGTATTTATGTTTTTTTTTTTTTTTGTTTCATTGGCAGACAAAATTTTGGAACATCTTTCCCTTCGTCCTGAGTGGGGCGTTATCCTTGGCGTCTGGGCTTTTAAACTTGACTCAGGATGAAACACGAGACAAGTTAATGCAAGATGACCTTCCAGAAAGGACTTGGTGCTTCTGCGGTAAAAAAGACAATGATGATGATGACCTTTCAAGTGACCGCTGGTCAGGGAAAAATGGAACCGACAGTGATGTCAGGCGTGCACACGTGAATGAGGGTTTTCAAGATACAAAGATTTGAATATGGACAGTAAATGCACAAACTAAAAAAATGTTACCAAACTACTAGCAACCGTTAACTGTACTTATTTTCAGTAGCATAAAACATTTTATTTCACTGATCTTTGGGTCATTGAGATCAGGTGACCCACCCCTTCTTCTCGGTTCACTTGCACACTGTCAAGAACACTTCCGATTCGAGATTTTCAAGAAAAATCAATCGACTGGTTATAGGCAGTGAATAAAATAGTTATCATTTGAAGCGAAATAATGGAAGTTTTTTGTTATGTCAGTTTAGAGTAGCTATACAATCGAATGTTTTACACTACTTAACAGGGGTATGTTGATCGGCTAGGTAAAATTTATAATAAGGAAATAACCTTATAAGGTCATGCACTGGTCGCTCTGAAAAAATGTAAATCGCTCTTTGCATTCCCTGACCAACAAAAGATACTCAACTTATTGTTAAACTTTCCGGCGTTGTTGGGAATTCCTGAATAGCATAAGTCGTACTGATTTTAACTTCACTAAGTTTAAAGAATTCAGTTGCTTCAGACCACACTAGTTAAGTAAGCAAATAAAGATTATTTAGTGAAATGTTCCCATCATTATTGTTGTACGTGAATTTTCGCTTTACAATCACCTGCACTGTACGTGATAATGTGTATTGTACGTGCATTTAGTCACAACAAAAAATCGAAGTCCTTAAATCAAGGGTCACAAAATTGACGATATTGATCTAAACACAGTGCTGTCTTTTCTTTATCCAAAAGCTGGGTTTTCTGGGCAAACTGCTATCTTGCAACATGCGTCTTCTGGCATGGGCTCCAGCCTACAGCCTGCAGGCAATACATTCCACTCGAAGCACCTGTAATGTAGAGAGTCGATTTGAATCTAAAGATATAATATTACTTGTCGTTAATACTGAAAAATTATGTTGTAATGACTATATGTTTGTGCACGTATTCCACGTATTTCCACGTATTAAAGGTTATAAATACTTTTTTGAGTAAGTTTTTGTCAATTTTAGTGGAAACACTTGTTTTATTTAAAGACCATACATAGGACTTAAATTGATTTAAGTTTTATCTTTTCTGCATAGATGCCTGATAATTGTGGAAAAACGCATATTTGATCTTTTAATTGAAATTAAAAAAATAGGAACTGACCAATCATTGTACATTAACAAGTTACAAATGCCAGAAAGTGACCTACTATTCTCACGGCTTGATTTAAGCGGAAAAAAATGTTGGCTTAAATAAACTTTCAGGATTTTAGAATTTGAAAAAAAGATAGTCGGAAGGCACTAAAAATTACCATGGCTAGGAATTGCACCATTGCGCGCCAAGATCCAAACAGAAGCAATGGCGGATCCAGTGTACCGCATATTAATTTCTCCTTTACTTTGGATGTACACTCTACCTCCACCCAAAATACAGTGTAACAAACGAATTTAGACAAAATCTAGTGAATTTAACTCCCTATGCCGTACATTCTGCAATACAACTTTCCTCGACCAATCATTTCATATTTGACGTGCATTCGCAAAAGTTTTATCCCTGTGACCGCCCACCCTGTGCCAACAAAATCCTGGCTCCGCCAATGCAATCGTATGGTACAGTTCTATTCCGTACTGACCTTTTACCACACTGGACGAAGTCTGGTGCAAATATACACTGACATTTGGTCTCACAGCCCTCGAACCACTCCTCGCCCTGGTCATAGTACTTGCCTTTATGGAAGCATTTATTAGCTGAAACAAGAGAAAAGATTGACAACCATATGTGGCCAATAAACCTAAAAAACAGTGAATATTTACTCCTAGTTACAGGAAAATATCGTGTTTATCATATTACAAACCCCCTGGACCCCCCCCCCCAAAAAAAAAAAAAAAAAANATTTCTCGGACTTCTTATTATATATTTATTTTTATTTATTATTAAAATATTATGTATTTATATATTACATATATCTTATTTATTCTGCCTTTGAATAAAAAACCAAAAGAGAAAGAGAAATAGCACACATCAGAATATTAATATCACCTTTTTGCTACACTTTTTTTCTTTTTTTTTTATGAATATATGCCAATGTTAGGATTAAAGAGAATTTTATTCAGTTGTGTTTGTTGTCGGTGTTTCGTGCGTGTTTCAGAATCCCTTTAATATCCACAGCGTAAATTTCCCATCATTGCTTGTGAAATACATGTAGTTGTCCATGGAACAGTTGTAACTCACTTGACAAGAATGAGTTGATTAAACTGCTCTCCTTTGCCACAGGTATCTTCCCGAGAGCCCAAGATGGCTGCTTACACAGGGGAGATATGACGAGGTCAAGGCCATTACGCAAAGAATCGCTGAGAGAAATAAGAAACCTATGCCAGATATAGACACTTTCTTTAAAGACTATGAGGTCAGTGCTGTCCGATTGTCAAAAGCATTAAAATCAAATTTTAGTGATTCCATACCAGTACTTCTGACCAATGGCTTTATTTAAAAATTATTTTATACTGTTTTTTTTCTCAACGAATCTATATTTCCTTTAGCAAAAAATCCTTAACACAAAAAGTTGTACTTGGATGTTTAATATATTTTTTGTTGAATTAATCGCTTTTAAACGAATCATGATTAATTTAGACTGTTTATTATTTCCGACAATTCAAGTTTAAGTGGATAACAAGTACCATTATATTCCAGACACAAAGACGGCTCCAAGAAGGCGAGAAGCATGTGAGCACAACGTATTGGGATCTATTTCGAACACCTGCTATGGCAAAAATGACGCTTTCTTTCATGTTTGTCTGGTAATTAGTTTGTTAAACGCAAATTTGCTTCTTTCTATTTAACAGATGACCTTTACTATATTAGTCTCCCACCACACACACACACACACACACACACACACACAAAAAAAAAATTATTTAAAAACCCTTTGCATAATGCTTTGTCTAACAAGATTACTGTTCTATATCTGTGTATCATTTGCATTCTACTTCATTGTTATCTTCAATTAGTTTTTAAATATTTATAATTGCAAATAATGACGTACAAATATACGTAAAAATAATATCTAAATGATATTCTTTAAAGCCAGCTAAGCTGCCTCTTTAAAACAATTTTCCTTAAACTGAACTGATTATTATAAATGTGCGCGGTTTAACACATTTCTGATTATCAATTCACGAAAGTTTAAACACGTTTCTTTGTGTAGGCATACATACTGAATTTTGCATGAAGTTACCACATTAAAAAGATTTTGCTTTACGTTTCAGGTTCAGTGTCAGCGTGATCAGTTATGGACTGCAATTTAACTTGAAGAACATGGCAGGAGACATCTATATTAATACTCTTATTAATGTCGGCACATTGTGGGTTTTCAATGTCGTGCTCAGCGTACTGCCAATGTAGTAAGTATGAAATACCACAGACGTTTCTGGCAACTTATTTTAAACCGGAACTTCCCTTAGGTCATTTTTTATTCTTCTTTATGGTGGTATCGATATCGCATCTTCATAAGATTTACTCTGTTCGCACAATACATTTTATTAATTTATCTGAATATTTAAATTTTAGTTTAATCAATTTAATTTTTTTATATTCTGATTTTCAGTTTTGGCAGAAAGAAGTGCATCATCAGCTATCAGTTCATTGCCGTTTTAATTTTGATTCCAGTCGTTGTTTTGTATGTTTTAGGTAAGAGCAAATTTAGCGAGTTATCTGCAAAACGTGGGCTTATACAATGATGCCTTGTTTGATTAAATTGCATTTGTACTTATTTGTAAGCTTCTATAACCAATTTGCAAAGAGTGTATTTTAAATCAAACCAATTTAAAAATAGATTGAAAATTACAAACTTTAAATATTCATAAAAATGATAAAAATAAAAAAAAAGGAATCTTCATAGTTTCGAGCATAAATGAAATAACAAGAAAACGATCATACATGCACTTAACGTCTAAAGGTTTCTAAATATTTTATTATTTTAATAAAATGATACACGTCCGTCGAATCTCATTTATTCATAGAAATCAATGAAGAATACTGGCTTATCACCAACATCCTCTCCACCACGGCTAATAATCTTGTGTCCACTTCCTGGACAAACTTGTTTGTATGGACGGGAGAGAGCTACCCAACGCGTGTCAGGTAATTGGGTCATACATGTAAAGCAATAATTGGCCAATAAGTGTTTCGGTGTCAAGGCCATACATGACGTCAAAACAACGTACCAGCTTGCCATTTTCGTAACATTTTTCAACGTTTATATTTATCTAACCACTGCAGAGTTAGATATTGGCATGAATTTTTCTCAAAATTCTCGACGAATGACATTTAAATAAAACTTTTTTATCTATAAGTTAAAAAAAACGTTTATGATGCCTTATTCATTTGCTAACAAGAATGATATATAATTTCAGAGACATAGGGATAGGTTTAAACTCCATGGCAGCCAGAGTGGGAGGGATTCTTGCGCCCCAGACAGCTTACCTGGTAGGTAAACCACCCACACAGTGTGACCGCGGTGGAGGACGCATGCCTCTGCCTTACATGTACCCTCATGTTGTGGTAGTTTGTACATGTACCCCCTTCCCGGCACCCTTCATTCCACAAAAATATTTTTAAAATAATAACACGAAACAAGCAATTTTCATGATTGAACAGTATATTATACTTTTATAAGAACTCGACAATTTTATCTGTGCCCCCCAACAGCAGAGCGTTAAAAACATTCGCTTCGTGTGTGTGTGTGTGTGTGTGTGTGAGTGCATGAGAGAGAGAGAGAGAGAGAGAGTAGGGGGAGAGAAAGAGAGGGAGTGGCATTTTGGCTGTTGTGCACGTGATAACTTGTTTCCGATATAAGTTGGCTTAGCTATAAAAGAAAAGTGTATACACTGATTTTGGTTCATGCGAGACGACCGAATGTGTGTCTGCATTCATTTTAACGATATAAATTAGTATTGATGTGTTTTCGTTCCATTCGCAGACCAAATTTTGGAACATCTTCCCCTTCGTCCTGAGTGGGGCGTTATCCTTGGCGTCTGGGCTTTTAAACTTGACTCAGGATGAAACACGAGACAAGTTAATGCAAGATGACCTTCCAGAAAGGACTTGGTGCTTCTGCGGTAAAAAAGACGATGATGATGACCTTTCAAGTGACCGCTGGTCAGTGAAAAATGGAACCAACAGTGATGTCAGGCGTGCACACGTGAATGAGGGTTTTCAAGATACAAAAATTTGAATATGGACAGTAAATGCACAAACTAAAAAAATGTTACCAAACTACTAGCAACCGTTAACTGTACTTATTTTCAGTAGCATAAAACATTTTATTTCACTGATCTTTGGGTCATTGAGATCAGGTGACCCACCCCTTCTTCTCGGTTCACTTGCACACTGTCAAGAACACTTCCGATTCGAGATTTTCAAGAAAAATCAATCGACTGGTTATAGGCAGTGAATAAAATAGTTATCATTTGAAGCGAAATAATGGAAGTTTTTTGTTATGTCAGTTTAGAGTAGCTATACAATCGAATGTTTTACACTACTTAACAGGGGTATGTTGATCGGCTAGGTAAAATTTATAATAGGGAAATAACCTTATAAGGTCATGCACTGGTCGCTCTGAAAAAATGTAAGTCGCTCTTTGCATTCCCTGACCAACAAAAGATACTCAACTTATTGTTAAACTTTCCGGCGTTGTTGGGAATTCCTGAATAGCATAAGTCGTACTGATCTTAACTTCACTAAGTTTAAAGAATTCAGTTGCTTCAGACCACACTAGTTAAGTAAGCAAATAAAGATTATTTAGTGAAATGTTCCCATCATTATTGTTGTACGTGAATTTTCGCTTTACAATCACCTGCACTGTACGTGATTATGTGTATTGTACGTGCATTTAGTCACAACAAAAAATCGAAGTCCTTAAATCAAGGGTCACAAAATTGACGATATTGATCTAAACACAGTGCTGTCTTTTCTTTATCCAAAAGCTGGGTTTTCTGGGCAAACTGCTATCTTGCAACATGCGTCTTCTGGCATGGGCTCCAGCCTACAGCCCGCAGGCAATACATTCCACTCGAAGCACCTGTAATGTAGACAGTCGATTTGAATCTGAAGATTAAATATGACTTGTCGTTAATCCTGAAAAATTACGTTGTAATGACTGTATGTTTGCGCAAACACCCTTGAATCCCTATATTTAAGGTCATAAATACTTTGTTTGAGTAAGTTATTTTCGATTTTAGTGAAAACTCTGGTTTTATTTAAAAACCATACATATCACTTAAATTGATTTTTTTTAAGTTTTATCTTTTCTGCATAGATACCTGATAATTATGGAAAAACGCATATTTGATCTTTTAATTAAAATTTTAAAAAAATAGAAACTGACCAATCATTGTACATTAACGAGTTACAAATACCAGAAAGTGATCTACTATTCTCACGGCGGAAAAAATGTTTGCTTAAATAAACTTTCAGAATTTCAGAATTTAAAAAAGGATAGTCGGAAGGCACTAAAAATTACCATGGCTAGGAATTGCACCATTGCGCGCCAAGATCCAAACAGAAGCAATGGCGGATCCAGTGTACCGCATATTAATTTCTCCTTTACTTTGGATTTTCACTCTACTTCCACCCAAAACACAGTGTAACAAACGAATTTAGACAAAATCGAGTGAATTTAACTCCCTTTGCCCTACATTCTGCAACTCTCCTGGACCAATCATTTCATATTTGCATTCGCAAAAGTTTTATCCCTGTGACCGCCCACCCTGTGCCAACAAAATCCTGGCTCCGCCAATGCAATCGTATGGTACAGTTCTATTCCGTACTGACCTTTTACCACACTGGACGAAGTCTGGTGCAAATATACACTGGCATTTGGTCTCACAGCCCTCGAACCACTCCTCGCCCTGGTCGTAGTATTTGCCTTTATGGAAGCATTTATTAGCTGAAACAAGAGAAAAGATTGACATTAATATGTGGCCAATAAACCTAAAAAACAGTGAATATTTACTCCTAGTTACAGGAAAATATCGTGTTTATCATATTACAAACCCCCTGGACCCCTCCCTCCCCCCCCCCCAAAGGTGGATCGATACGTGACAACGGTTTGAATTGAATTGGCCAAAATAGCTCCATTCATTGGGTTCTTAAATGCATAATTTACTTATCTAGATGTTAGTGCAATCAAATGTAAAATTTTTAATGCAAAATTTTGAGGTTTTGTTGTTTCATTCACAACCCTAGGCACTTCTGCTTTTAAGCCCTGTCCAATTTAACTGCTTTGTGAATTTGTGTAAAATAGTGATCGGTTTGTTGTTGTTGTTGTTGATGATGATAATGATATTTGTGATGTCGTTTTATGAGATATGGACTTTAATGACTAGATCAGATGTAAGCCTTCTAATAATTCCCTGGCACCAGACTAGTGCTTATACATGGTAGCCGTGATGACATAAGCTTTAAAACGATGTTCATAGCTAGCTGTTCAGGCGAGGAGAATCTGCTTGACATAAAAATATCAACAACACAATGCTGTTAGCACGTCATAAGCTCGATTTTTGGTATGACAGCATTTTTCTAATAACGTTGTTTCTGCATTATTTAAGGGGAGGAGGAAATAAATCCTCACGTATCAATCTACCGTCAAACAAAATTTATTTTCCCGTATATCAGACTGGTATTAAAAGACATTTTATGATTAAGGTAAGTAAAGTAATGCAAACACTTACAAGGAACTGTGGGTGTTGGCTTTGTGGTAGACGTCGTCGTTGAAGAGGTAGTAGTGGTAGGCTCAGTTGTAGTTGTAGTCGTTGTGGCTTTTGTGGTTGTAGTAGTTGTGGGTTCAGTTGAAGTCGTTGTAGGTTTGGTGGTTGTTGTAG
>NW_019776051.1:6440-46650 GCF_001039355.2 Lingula anatina | reverse complement strand
GGTACTTGTTGTAGTTGTAGGTTCAGTTGTAGTAGTTGTAGGTTTGGTGGTAGTTGTAGTTGTAGGTTCAGTTGTAGTCGTTGAAGTTTTGGTGGTTGTTGTTGTTGTAGATTCAGTTGTAGGCATTGTAGGTTTGGTTGTTGTAGTAGTGGTTGCTTCGGTTAAAGTCGTTGAAGGTTTGCTGGTAGTTGTAGTGGTTGCAGTTGAAGGTTTAGAAGTTGTTTTTGTGATGGCCACTTTGGTTGTCTTTGTTGTAGTAGGAGTGGTCTGTTTCAAAATCTCTGGTGGGGCAGTGGCTGGGTCACATATTGTTTTTTGACAGCAAGGATCTTCTGGGTCTTCAACAATCTTGCAATTATTAAAAACACTACCAGATGTCAGTGGGAGGCATCTGAAATATAATACTAAAGTCAGGCCAAGAAATGGTCTGGTTTATGCAACACCCATTAGATGTCGCATATGAACTTCAGTCTTGCCCATTGCATTTTCAATGTTAAGTTGGTAAGGTAATTTTATTCGTTTATATACCATTGGTGCATTCCAGAAGTGTTGCATTTGGCTTGGGACTACGGCATCCAAAATATATTCCGATGAAACTGTTATAATTTCCCAAAATGACATAAAAGTTTATTTAACAACTATTGGGTATCAAACTTAACATGGTTATATTTCTTTTATTTCTTTTTTTTTAACCTTCCATTTTAAATTTTTTGTTTTAAATTTGCTAACATATGTCTTTTAATATTCCTTTATTCTTACTTACTAATGGTTTTATCCAACTATGATGCAGTGATTGTAATTATCCAACCCTCGGATTGCAAGTTTGGTAATAATAATAATAATATAACAATTAATTGTTTGTTCTTTTTTAACGACTACTTAATTTTCTGTGCTGTATCTGCATACTGATTTGCATTATAGTATGATTGATTTGTGACAGCAACAGGTTAGATGCATAGTTAAATGCATGATCATAAAATGATAAATCAATTATCATAAAAGGGCGAGCAAGATGGAACTTACCTTGGCTTGCTATGTATGAAAAACGGAGGAGCAACACAGGTGTGAATTTGACAGTTGTCTTCCCACACTTCACCGCCACTGTACAGTTTACCCTTGTAGGTACATTTTGGTTCAGGTAATGTGGTGGTGGAGGCAATGGTAGAAGTGGTAGGTTCAGTGGTAGTGGTTTGGGGTTTGGAAGTAGTTGTAGTCGTGGGCTCAATTGTGGTTGTAGGCTCAGTTGTAGTGGTAGCTTTGGTTGTTGTTGTAGTTGTAGGTTCAGTTGTAGTTGTTGTAGCTTTGGTAGTTGTTGTAGTTGTAGGTTTAGTTGAAGTCGTTGTAGCTTTGGTGGCTGTTGTAGTTGTAGGTTCACTTGTAGTGGTAGCTTTTGTTGTTGTTGTAGTTGTAGGTTCAGTTGTAGTCGTTGTAGCTTTGGTAGTTGTTGGGGTTGTAGGTTCAGTTGTAGTGGTAGCTTTGGTTGTTGTTGTAGTTGTAGGTTCAGTTGTAGTCATTGTAGCTTTGGTAGATGTGGTAGTTGTAGGTTCAGTTGTAGTCGTTGTAGGTATGGTGGTAGTTGTAGTGGTAGGTTCAGTTGTAGTCGTTGTAGGTTTGGTGGTTGTTGTGGTTGCAGGTTCAGTTGTAGGCATTGAAGGTTTGGTGGTTGTTATAATGGTAGCTTCAGTTGTAGTCGTTGAAGGTTTGCTGGTAGTTGTAGCGGTTGTAGTTGAAGGCTTAGAAGTTGTTTTTGTGATGGCCACTTTGGTTGTCTTTGTTGTAGTAGGAGTGGTCTGTTTCAAAATCTCTGGTGGGGCAGTGGCTGGGTCACATATTGTTTTTTGACAGCAAGGATCTTCTGGGTCTTCCACAATCTTGCAATTATTAAAAACACTACCAGATGTCAGCGGGAGGCATCTGAAATATAATACTAAAGTCAGGCCAAGAAATGGTCTGGTTTATGCAACACCCATTAGATGGCGCATATGAATTTCAGTCTTGCCAAATGCATTTTTCAATGTTATAAGTTGGTAAGGTAATGTTATGCGTTTATATTACATTGACGCATTCCAGAAGTGTTGCATTTGGCTTGGGACTACGGCATCCAAAATATTGATTCCGATGAAACTGTTATAATTTGCCAATGACATAAAAGTTTATTTAACAACTATTGGGTATCAAGATAAACTTGGTTTATTCATTTTTTGTTCTTTTTAACGACTTTCTTATTTGTCTGTGCTATATCAACATACTGATTTACATTATAGTAAAATGATCATAATTAAAAATTGTATGATCTGTGACAGCAACAGGTTAGATGCATAGTTAAATGCATGATCATAAAATGATAAATCAATTATTATAAAAGATGATGCTTTTAAGAGTCTCATTAAGAATATTATGAAAATTTGTCAGATTCAACAATATATACAAAAAAAAGCACCAGGCTAGAATATTGTTACTGTCTTCAAGGGCGAGCCAGATGTATCTTACCTTGGCTTGCTATGTATGAAGAACGGAGGAGCAACACAGGTGTGAATTTGACAGTCGTCTTCCCACACTTCACCGCCACTGTACAGTTTACCCTTGTAGGTACATTTTGGTTCAGGTAATGCGGTGGTTGAGGCAATGGTAGAAGTGGTAGGTTCAGTGGTAGTGGTTTGGGGTTTGGAAGTAGTTGTAGTCGTGGGCTCAATTGTGGTTGTAGGCTCCGTTGTAGTGGTAGCTTTGGTTGTTGTTGTAGTTGTAGGTTCAGTTGTAGTTGTTGTAGCTTTGGTAGTTGTTGGAGTTGTAGGTTCAGTTGTAGTGGTATCTTTGGTTGTTGTAGTAGTTGAAGGTTCAGTTGTAGTCGTTGTAGCTTTGGTAGTTGTTGTAGTTGTAGGTTCAGTTGTAGGCGTTGTAGGTTTGATGATTGTTGTAGCGGTAGCTTCAGTTGTAGTCGTTGATGGTTTAGAAGTTGTTTTTGTGATGGCCACTTTGGTTGTCTTTGTTGTAGTAGGAGTGGTCTGTTTCAAAATCTCTGGTGGGGCAGTGGCTGGGTCACATATTGTTTTTTGACAGCAAGGATCTTCTGGGTCTTCCACAATCTTGCAATTATTAAAAACACCACCAGGTGTCAGTGGAAGGCATCTGAAATATAAGATTAAAGTAAGGCCAAGCAATGCTCTGGTTTATGCAACAGCCAATAAGGGTTGCATATGTATTTTTGTCTTGCCCAATGCATTTTTCAATGTTAAGTTGGTAAGGTAATTTTATGCGCTTGTATTACAGTGGTGCAATCCCTGAGTGTTGCATTTGGCTTGTGGCCTCGGCACACAAGATTTCCAATTAAACTGCCATACTTTGCTTATTTGATATAAACACTTATGTTCTTATTACAATTTGCTGATTTGTCTGCGCTATACCTGCATTATGAATTCCTTCATAATGCAAATTATTACAATTTTTAGAACTATGCGTTATCTGATAGCAGCAGTTTTGATACATAGTTTTGGATATGAACTCAAAAAATTAGGTAATTAATCATCCTCAAGGTAAAGATTTAAAGAGCTTCTCAGCACTTTTGACACCGAGTCCATAATATCGATATTAAAGTTTGGAAGTTTAAGCAATGTACATAAAAAGCATCAGAATAGAAAATTTGNGGGGGAATAGTTGGGGGGAATTGTCCGGGGGGGAATTGTCCTGATACCAAAATTTGGTACTGCTTTCAAGGGCAATCCAGAAGTATCTTACCTTGGCTTGCTATGTATGAGGAACGGAGGGGCAACACAGGTGTGAATCTGACAGTCGTCTTCCCACACTTCACCGCCACTGTACAGTTTACCCTTGTAGGTACATTTTGGTTCAGGTAATGCCGTGGTTGAGGCAATGGTAGAAGTGGTAGTTTCAGTGGCAGTGGTTGTAAGTTTAGTGGTGGTGTTTGTAGGTTTTGTGGTCGTGCTTGTAGGTATTTGAACAGTGGTTGTGGGTTTTGTGGCAGTGGTTTTGGATTTTGTGGATGTGGTAAGGATTTTGATAGTAGTGGATGTGGGTTCAGTTGTACTGGTTGTAGGGGTTTGTTTCAAAATCTCCGGCGATGCAGTAGTTTGGTTACAAATTACTTTTTGACAGCAGGGGTCGTCTGGATCCTGTATGATCTTACACTTATTATTGCCTCCATTTATCGCAGGCTGTGGGCATCTGGAATAGTACGTTAAAATTAGCAATATTTTGTTTCATCTTTCATAAGTGTGTTTTGGGCTTCACAGCAAATGGTTTAAAAACACCAATACATGTTAAGTGAATCTTTGAAAATGTAGTTGCTTTAAATCAACTCATTAAAATCTACATTTTATGAAACAATCTAAAATACATTGTGTAGGAGTTCAAATTATAATATGTATAAAAAAGCAATTGTCAAAAAGCATAAAAGCATACAGTTAACTGGATTGGAATCGTTTCCAAGTGTAAGTAAGGGGTATCTTACCTCGGCGTGCTATGTATGAAGAACGGAGGAGCAACACAGGTGTGAATCTGACAGTCGTCTTCCCACACTTCACCGCCACTGTACAGTTTACCATTGTAGGTACATTTAGGTTCATGTAATGTCGTGGTTGAGGCAATGGTAGAAGTGGTAGGTTCAGTGGTAGTTGTTGTAAGTTCAGTTGTTAGATTTGAGGTTGTTGTTTTGGATTCCTTTTTAGTGGTTGTAATTGTTAGAGTTGTGGTTGTTGGTTCAGTGGTTGTGGGTTTGGAAGTTGTGGTTGTATTTTCGTTGCATATTACTTTTTGACAGCATGGGTCGTCTGGATCCTGTATGATTCTACACTTATTATTGTCTCCATTTATCGCCGGCTGGGGGCATCTGGAATTAATAATCAGCAAAAATCAGCATTTGTTCTAAACAAAGGCATATTAAATTTTTTGCAGGGCAAAAAAGCTTTGAAAAAGTAAAATTATAATTACAACAACTGAACATTTGCTGGTTTGAAAGCTTGAAGAAAATTCAATTAAGCACAACTCAATGATTTCTTACCTTGGCGTGCTATGTATGAAGAACGGAGGAGCAACACAGGTGTGAATCTGACAGTCGTCTTCCCACACTTCACCGCCACTGTACAGTTTACCCTTGTAGGTACATTTTGGTTCAGGTAATGCCGTGGTTGAGGCAATGGTAGAAGTGGTAGGTTCAGTGGTAGTGGTTGTAGGTTTAGTGGTCGTGCTTGTGGGGTTTTGAACAGTAGTTGTGGGTTTTGTGGCAGTGTTTTTAGATTTTGTGGATGTGGTAGGGATTTTGATAGTAGTGGATGTGGGTTCAGTTGTAGTGGTTGTAGGGGTTTGTTTCAAAATCTCCGGCGATGGAGTAGTTTGGTTGCATATTACTTTTTGACAGCAGGGGTCGTCTGGATCCTGTATGATTTTACACTTATTATTGTCTCCATTTATCGCAGGCTGTGGGCATCTGGAATCGTACATTCAACTCAGCAATATTTCGTTTCATCTTTCATAAGTGTGTTTTGGGCTTCACAGCAAATGGTTTAAAAACACTCAACATGTGAAATAAATCTTTGAAAATGTAGATGGTTTAACTGATTAAAATCGACATTTTATGAAACAATTTTAAAAACATTGCATAGGAGTTCAAATTATAATGTGTATAAAAAAGCATTTGTTTAAAAGCATACAGTTACAAGTTTTCGAATCGTTTCCAAGTATAAGTCGGGGATATCTTACCTTGGTGCACTATGTATAAGGAACGGAGGAGAAACACAGGTGTGAATCTGACAGTCGTCTTCCCACACTTCACCGCCACTGTACAGTTTTCCCTTGTAGGTACATTTTGGTTCAGGTAATGTGGTGGTTGAGGCAATGGTAGAAGTGGTAGGTTCAGATGCGGTGGGTGTTAATTTAGTTGTGCTGTTTGTGGGTTTAGTGGTCGTGCTTGTGGGGTTTTGAACTGTGGTTGTGGGTTTTGTGGCAGTGGTTGAGAATTTTGTGGATGTGGTAGGAATTTTGATAGAAATGAGTGAGGGTTCAGTTGTAGTGGTTGTATTTTCGTTGCATATTACTTTTTGACAGCAGGGGTCGTCTGGGTCCTGTATGATCCTACACTTATTATTGCCTCCATTTATCGCCGGTTGGGGGCATCTGGAATTAATAATAATAATAATAACACATTTTACATTGAGTTCAGTAATATTTTGTTTCGTCCTTCATAAATATGTTTGGGTTTCACAGCAAATGGTTTTAAAACACAAAACGTGCAATAAAATTTGAAAGAGTAGAATAGTTTAACTCAAGTATTTCTCGTCGACATTTTACGAAACAATAAAACGAATAAAATACGTTGTGTAGCAGTATAAATGATAACATGTCCAATAGACAACGGAGTACCGTTACAACGTACCTCAAGGCTTATTTCCGAATTCAAAGAATATAAAACTGCATTCAAATATAACTGAATGCAGCAAAAAGTTAACTGGGTTGGAATCTTTTTCAAACTCAATTTAGGGATATCTTACCTTGGCGTGCTATGTATGAGGAACGGAGGAGAAACACACGTGTGAATCTGACAGTCGTCTTCCCACACTTCGCCACCACTGTACAGTTTACCCTTGTAGGTACATTTTGGTTCAGGCAATGCAGTGGTTGGGGCGATGGTCGAAGTTGTAGGTTCAGGTGTGGTGGTTTTAGGTTTTAGGGTGGTGGATTTGGTGGTGGTTTTGGGTTCAGTGGTCGACACTTTAATGGTAGTTGTTGTGGGCTCTGTGTTGCTGGTGGTTGGTGCAGCAGTTGATTTAGTGACAGTGGTTGTTAATTCAGTAGTAGAGGTCTTCACGACTGGGGTTGCAGAGGTGGTAATTTTTGGAGTAGCTCGCACTGTGCTTGTAGAAGCTGATTTTGCAGTAGTTGGCTTTGTCTCTGCACGTGTACTCATTTGAGGCGGAGTTGTGGTCAGCTTCAAAATCTGTGGCGATGCAGTAGCTTGGTCGCAAATTGTTTTTTGACAGCACGGATTTGCTGGGTCTTCTACAATCCTACAGTTATTGAAGACACCGGTAGATGTCAGTGGGTGGCACCTGTAATAAAAAACAATTCATTGAAAAAGAGGGCACCTCGTGGCATTTGAATAACGTGGATTTCACTAACTGTCCTTCTTTCTTGCTTAAATGGTGCTTCAACGTGCATTATTATTATTATTATTATTATTATTATTATTATTATTATATTATGCTGAGTCCCAATATGCTGAATTTTACCTGGAAGCCACTGCTTGCAAACTTACGTTGTATAAACTATTGAGTACCCTGTCGACAAAGTGCTTTATACTATCAATTAACCTTTTGCTCTGAAAATCACGCAAGACGCAAATGGACCCGCATAGACAACTCTGTAATATGACACTCATTGATGTAATGGATGGCGTGTTAACATTATCTTAAAACGCCATCTATTGATATAATGAATAAGACAATGTTAACAGGTAAATGCCTTGCGAAATGGCTCTCCACTAACTGGGGATTCAGAAACGGTGTCATTCATATCTTACCTTGGCTTGCTATGTATGAAGAACGGGGGAGCAACACAGGTGTGAATTTGACAGTCGTCTTCCCACACTTCACCGCCACTGTACAGTTTACCCTTGTAGGTACATTTTGGTTCAGGTAATGTCGTGGTTGAAACAATAGTAGAAGTGGAAGGTATAGTTGTGGTTATTGTAGCAGTGGAAGTGGACCCTGTAGTTGACTTAGGAGTGGGTGTGGCAATTGGTGGTGGGTCACACTGTAGTTTGCCACAGCAATTGTCGTCTTGGGCTTTCACGACTCTGCACCGGGCAGGTAGCTTGTCGAATTTAGGGCAGCTAGAACGAATTGCAGTGCATACATACTTAATTTTGTATGGTGAACCCCCTCTCTCCCCAAGAAAAATTGAAAAGCGGAAACTCAACATTTATATCATACACAAACGAAAGCAACGTAATTGCAATATGACGCTATATATTCTGAGTTATTTTTAAAATTATGGTCTGAATACGCTATATAAAGCTGTAGTACGATAGACTTAACGCAAGATTTATAATGTATCATGGGATTCAATTACCATGAGGCACATTCGTCGTTGGTACCCATTGCTTTTTGCAAAACAGGATTCTAAAATAAAATGTTTATGAAATATGCCAATTGTATCTACCTTTCCGTGCAATGTATGAAGGCTGGGGCTGCGATACAGGTGCAATTCTGGCACTTGTCCACCCACTGTACCCCCTCTTCATACTGGATACCCTTGTATGAGCATTTCGGAGTGTCAAAGTGCTCCGGAGGGTTCATGGTTTTTGCTTTAGCGCCAGCGTCCTTACAGGGGTCATCTGACTCGAGATTAGCAAGAGTGTCACATTCGTTTGTTCTCTGGTTGAAAACCATGTAGGATTCGCAGGTCTGCTCTCTGAACGAGTGCCCGAGGAGACAAATTGTGTACCTCCGGCAGTCGTTTGGGACTTTTGCTTTCCCTTGCATTACCCCATTACATGCATTTTCGCCTGTGGTGAAAAAAGTGGATGGGAGTAAATTATTTCCGCACACGCAATTAAGACGTCCATCATCTAATAGCGAATGCTTAAAACAATCACTAAACCTCATATTTGAATTTCTAAAATTGTGTACGTTATACTCACTTTGGTTCTCTCTTCCATATCCATTTTGCCGACCTTTTCCAGTTGTGTCTTGCCCCTAGAATGCGTTTATTTACAATCATAGTGGTTTATTTAATAAGGAATTAATATTTTCTTGAGTTGATATCAATATCACGTCTATGCTTTATTTATCGATATCTTCCAGAGTGTTCTCGTTATGCGAAAAATAACAAAATGTTTAACATTCACAGTTATAATAAGGTTTGAAATTGTAAAAGGGCTTATTGCAAATAATTTTTTTAAATAAGTTAATTCAATAGCTCAAGGTTATACTTCGGATCCCGTAGACGGCGTGCGTTAGTACTCACCAGAGAAAATGTCACCAAAATCAGACAAACTATCCAAGTTTTCTGCATTTTTACGTATATATTGGCACCATCTACAAACAGCACCAGCAAGATCGTGGTGCATCAAAAGACACACTGTGTTCGCGCAAAAATAATCTCGAATATACCAGGACAAATAGGTTATCAGGAAAGGCGCATTTACACATAAGATTCTATCAAAATGCGACTCGGTTTTGTCGGTTTTTAAAAACCAGTGTCCTCTTTTATTATTGCATTTCAGCAACCCAACTTGGCGCGTTTTATTGACTTTTTCTTACATTTCTTTATTCCTTATTAATCTATTAAATTATTTGTTTATTTTGCATTTATTTACCATAATTGAGTTTGAAAAGCGACCAACTTGCACATCACTTAGATTTGAACCACAACGTGTAAACGGTCCAAACTCTGCAGTATACCATTTGACAAGGTTACTGTACATCCACAGCTGTTGAAGATAAAACCGCAGTGGTGGGCGGAACTTTGAGAACACTTGCACATGTAACTGCTTGGGGTTGTGCAGCATAAAACCTATATAAGGTATAGCATATTTGGAGAACCGCCATCATTTTTAAGTAGCTACAATGTATGTAAATCAGATAGTAGTAACGGGGAAAACTGCATTCACCTCGTCTGCCTACCGCAAAGAAAGTTATCTGTAAAAGATGTGTCCGGTTGCTCGGTATCAATGAAATTGACAGACAGGCTCTGTTCCCAAAATTGGACAAAGATCGCGACCTTGACAAGAGTAGGGTCTTTCACTGAACTCTCTTATTTCCGTTTAATACCAAAACTGCAGTCTTCTTTGGCGCAACATATATACGAGTGGTTATTTTTGGTCTAAATGATAAGACTATCAAGGCCTAAGTTTTTGTGGAATGGTCCCTGGTATCGTAAGCCGGAAACTAGTGTATAAGGTGTAGCGCAGGATCAAGAACGGAGGGGGGAGAAAGGGGTTATCACTTCAAAGCGGATCTTGTCACGTTTCCCCTTTTCATTCATTTCTATAAGTTAAATGAAGATTTATCACTGTTCTCTATTAGAATAATTTAGTATTCAAAAAGAAAAAATTAAAAATTTGAAAAATTGCATAAAAATGAAGAAAAGGTAAAAATAATGAAGCGCGTATTGGTGATCATGACTTGGAAAATTAAGGGGGCGCTATATACAGAGTTAATGATTTATTGGAATATTTTTTATCATTGTTATTTTTCGACGCAGATTACATTTTTGCTTTATTAATCAAAAATGTATGTCATCGAGTGATAAAAATTCCTTCTGTTGTGAGATATTTTGGTCAATAATATCAAATCTGACATAAGATGTCATTCAAAAGAAAAGAACACCCCCAGAAAACCATATCAACAGTTTGATGTCAGTATAAACTTTAATCTAAGATATTACAGAATATGATAGCGTCCGGAAAGTGATATGCTATACAGTCAAATAACTCAATAAAGTAAATCATGAAAAGAAATCAATAGGGGATCCTTGGAACACGTGTCCTTTTATTTTCTGGGTCCTCTTTTCATACAGGTACAAATATGCCATACTACTAATGGCGATCATTTTTTCATCTTTGAACACCCCACCCCTTACTTCATTAAAACCCACCCTACCCTAGAAAATCCTCAGTCCGGTGTAACGTGACAGAGAGTCCCCCATGCTAGAGAGTCTGCTTCCCATTTATTTGTGCAGGAAAGCCTCGCCCTGGATTTGACCCACTTAGGTCAGGCTAACCCGAACCATTATAAGTATATGTAGGCTGCCTTTTTGTTACACTGACCCTCAGTATCGTCACACCGGCAGTAGCTAAGACGCCGCCACAAGGTCTCTACCCTATAGGGGGACCATTCTCACAAAGGACACTCTTGCAACACAGTCCTTCGGTGGTAATGAGCCGGCAACCCGCGGGTAACGTGTCAAGATTCCACTCGTAGCATCTGTAAGACAAATCAACTGATTTATGCTTAATGCTGTTGGCTTCTTTGCAACCCCGTAAATAGAAAATATGTGTACTATTTCTATGTATATTTATTATTTATACCATATCATTACGTAATTTTATAACTCAATACAATTTAATGCCATTTCTTTCACAAGACGGGACCTTTCAGTAAAAGCGGCCGTCCCCGGCCAAATTTCCATACTTATGTTGTTATTTATTCATGCTATTGTTTGCGTTAATGAGAACACATAAACATATATATTTTTATAGATGACCCGTGTTTAGAAAAAAAACTAAAAACGAACGTAAACAACAAGAAAAAACAGATGTGCGTAAGATAGCAGCATTTGTATATTGTCAATTTGCTTTTCTATAGTGTAAACTGTGTCATAAGAAGCCTGTGAGCCAAGTTGTCTAAACATTTTCAAGTAGATACAATATACAGTACTATAATGCCTACCTCTCTCCACAAGTAATCGTGTCCTGATCTTCGCATAAGCATCGTTTTTCACAGCCGATTTCAAACGTTTTTCCTACAGCATAGTATCTTCCATTATAGAAACATGACCCTGCATGGGAATAAAAATAAAGAAAATATAAAAATCTTAATGCCCTAGACCATTCCCTCCGTGCAAATTATGTATCAACTTATCAATTAACTATCATGTTGACAACGTTTTCAAATCAGGCACATAAAATCAAAAACACTAGATGGCAGTAGAAGCCTTCAGTAGCGTTACAATTACAATATCTGATACACATCTATCTAGACATTTATATTTGTCATAGTAATATATAGTAATATATAGAGAAAATATGGCGTCCTTTACCTCCTGGTGGTTTCGTTGACTTGGTGTCTTTCGGCGTGGTTGTAGTTGTTGGCGGCTCAGTTACGGTGGTTGTGGTTTTTGGTACAATTTTTGTAGTGGTAGGTTTGGCTGTGGTTGTGGTGCTTGTTGGCGTTGTTGTGGTTGTTGTTGGTTCAGTTGTTGTGGTTGTTGTTGGCTGAGCTGTGGTTGTTGTTGGTTCAGTTGTTGTGGCTGTTGTTGGCTCAGTTGTGGTTGTTGTTGGTTCAGTTGTTGTGGCTGTTGTTGGCTCAGTTGTGATTGTTGTTGGTTCAGTTGTTGTGGTTGTTGTTGATTCAGTTGTTGTTGTTGTGGTAGGTGTTGTTGTGGTTGTTGTTGGCTGAGCTGTGGTTGTTGTTGGTTCAGTTGTTGTGGTTGTTGGTGGCTCAGTTGTGGTTGTTGTTGGTTCAGTTGTTGTAGTTGTTGTTGGCTCAGCTGTGGTTGTTGTTGGCTCAGTTGTGGTTGTTTTGGGTTCAGATGTTGTAGTTGTTGTTGGTTCAGTTGTTGTTGTTGTGGTAGGCGTTGTTGTGGTTGTTGTTGGCTCAGTTGTTGTTGTGGTAGGCGTTGTTGTGGTTGTTGTTGTAGGAGTTGTTACTGTTGTTGTTGTTGGTTTTCTTGTAGTGGTGGTAGATATGGTTGTTGTTGTTGTTGTTGTTGTAGGCGTTGTTGTGGTTGTTGTCATGGCTGTTGTGGTTGCAGGTTCAGTCTTTGTTGTTGCTTTGGTTGCTTTGGTCGTAGTAGTTGCTTTAGAGGTAGCGGTTGGTTTGGTTGCAGAGACTGTCGGTTTACTCTTCGGCACTGTCGATTGCGTTTTAGGCGTGTTTGTTACCTTTTGATCACCTGAAAATAATTAATGTATTATCAAAACATTTCAAAGAATTAATTATAATACTCACGACGGAAAATGTGAAACTTTTTTTCCGAAATCCATTACCCATAGTCTTATTTACTTTGACGTGTAGGTATAAATGTGATGATGTGAGCCTCCTGTCTGGTTTCGGATTTATACAGGGTGGTTCAAAAGATGTATCCATTCTATTATCGCTATCGTTTCTAAGAAAATTAACATATAGACAAGTGAACATGGATACTGTGATTTGTCAGCAGGATAGAACAACATTACATTCTCAACACCAATATTTTATAAGTTTTCCCCTCTGGATTATTTTCTGTGGTGAGACCTTAAGTACAGTCTTAATGGCATAAATCCTAAACTATTGATGCGCTCAAGATCAACATTCGAATGGAGACCAGAAGCTCCATGACGTGTAAGACAGCGTCATTACTAACTTTAGTGCCGGAGTAGCCACAGTTACCCAGCGCCAAAGATATTGACTATGGAGCTATGGAGCTGAGCTTGAAAAATGGTGATATATGAGAAAAAACTTAAACCACGTATAACTTACGTGTCCGTTCAATAAAAATTGCTACTTTATCAACAATGGATACATTTTTTTAGACCATCCAGTGTAAAGTCGGTAGCCGGTGCCTACCCTAAATCTTGACTTTTAAAAAAAGTGTTCTACCTTTATCCATCCCTATAACTCAATGGATTAGCAAATGGAATGTAAAATCAGTAAACATTTGCAATGATTAATAACTTGAAATAAGCAGGGTCGTTAATTAATGACCAGCATGTTAGCCTAATAGCGGCTGATTCCCTAGTAAACTATTTCGTTACAAATTTACAAAGCAATCCTCCAATGTGTTACCTTTGCAAGGAGTCGTGGGATCACCCTTGTAACATTGCCAAAATAGATTGAAGACTTTGCCATCTGTGCACGTCCGTTTGGAAGTCACGATGAAACTCAAGCAGGTATAATACACGCGGCAGTCGTTCGCGTCGGGAGCAGTGCCAAAGGGTACAAATCTGCACGGATTATCACTGAAACCTTAAAATACAAATAATTAATAATAGTATTTTAGCGAATTTCTTTCATTTTCTCCTTAAATTTAACACTGATTTTTTAATCTCATTTGGACTGACGAGAAATTATTGGTGCATTTAGGTATTTAAATAAATGCATTGCAATGATACTACTCAAAATACACACATATGCCTTTCAATGAACACTCTAGAATTGATAAAGTTGTCAATAAAAGTCAAGGTTGCTTACCCCACCTGGCTGTATTTTCGGAGTTTGTGTTCAATTTTGATGGTGAAGTTGTCGGTTTTGTCGGTTTCGAAGTTGGAACAGTAGGAGTCGTTTTCACTTTCGAGAAAAAATGTCAGACCATTGTATAATGCGTTAAATGAAAGAAATGAAGATGCACACAAGAATGGATATCACAAACTCGGACGCACACACATGCACGCACACTCATACAAAGAGTATACCATTTCGTTTATCTTACATACATTATGACTAATTTTTGTTAAGCGAATAACAAGCTCTCTTACCTTTACAAGGGACAGAGGACTCTTTCGTGTTACATCTTTTATATTTGTGAAAGATTTCTCCATTTTTGCACGTGAAACGCCCCGACACAGCTCTACCGCGACACTCCAAATACTTCCGACAGTCGGTGGGATCAGGAACGCTTCCGTAGTATCTTCTCGAGCACGGATTTTCGTCGTCATCTTAAAGTAAGATGGTTTCAAAGATAATTTTCACATGGCTTTTAATAGGACCAGGACACTTCAAAGATTTTTCTTTGGCACTGATAACCAAAATGGCTTAGATCGGCAACATCAAAATTACATTTCTCTTCTCACTTGTAGCTATGGGTCGGCACAGGCTAACATGCGAGAATGTCGTACGCTTGATATTAGCTTCACACTCATACTGTACGCTTCTCACAGCACTTTAAGACTGGGTCGATCAATCTCTAAGGGGTTTCTCGCTAAATTGCCCTCAGCTTGAGCGGCTTAGATGTCTGGCACGCCTATTGAAGCTGAATGATTTTGATTACCCCCTAGCTGCTTCAGTAGGCGTGACAGACATCTAAACCGCTTAAGTTGATTGCAATTTAGCGAGAAACCCCTTGGAGATCGATTCATAATTAGTATGATAGGGCCTGGGAATGGTCTTTTAATTGCTCATCAGTTTGTGATTATAACATCGCAAAACAAAGCAAGACAACGTAAGGCACATTAGATGAATAATAGAAAAAGTCTAAAACACAAGATCTTTATACAATTCAAAAGTAATCCATTATAATTCAAGGAACCTTTATAATCTACTACTACGCGGAATTGTCTCTGGCAAATACAGATTTTGAACCAACTGTAGGGCCTATGCTTCTTCGCTGTAACAATTTAATGCAAACATAGAACAGTGAATATTATGGGAATTTTAGAGACAGCCGCAGATGGCAAATACGATTACACTTTCAAGTTACGCCGCGTCCACCTTATTACTTAATACACAAGTCTTTATGAATTCGGACACGAAGACACCTATAGTAAAGATAGAATTATACGAATCGAATCAGAGTTCTTGATCTTTGATTGACCTTTGGAAATACATGTACATCGTTCTTTAATGAAATGTTAAGGTAATTCCTATGTGTATACAGAGGTTGTCTTGTCTCCAAAAGCGCAGAACTTTTTAGTAAAAATGTTGAAACGTACGGGGAAGTTCCGCCATTTTATTTTAATAAATGTGATGTACAATTATATGTTTAAACTTTCCCGAGTTCACGTTCGCATTCAGCATAAGGTGGAACATCCACATGTATACATAAGCAAATAAACCGTTAATTGCCTTACATGTTCGATGGATGATTCGACGAAACTATACAATTGTTTGTTATGGGCTCTTTTGACAGGTGTGCGCCTAAAACAACCAATCAACACAACTATAGGTGATACTATACCTTTGTCACTGGAGCCTCCGTATCGATCTCTCCAGTAGCTTCCCCATGCGTGTGTGTGCGAAAGGTGTAGCTGCAATGCAAAAGGACATGTACCAGTACGACTATCCATCTACATATTAATTTTCATTATTAAAAGACAAAATCAAGGACCTCCATGAGTTTGCAGAAGTAGACAGCTACATGTAAACTGTGATTATTAGTACTTTCACGGAAAAAAAAACCGGGAACTTGCAAAAATAGACGGCATTGAAAACACCCCAAAACAGCTAATTATTGACCTTGGAAGATTGTAAAAAAAAAGACAATTTTATCTGGTAGCGCCAGTTTGAGTTGTTCATGCACTTGTACACTGCAGCTCATCTTCGCGCAGCTGTGGGCCTTTTTCTTAAGACTCTATGTGAAATCGTTTCTGACATATTACTGTTATTTAACAAAGCTGAATGGTGGCAGTGATGTGAATCCCGTTTTGACAGTTCTCATTTTCCACGTAAAGGTACATATTTCAGTTACGTCAGTAAATGACGCATTCTGTGTAAAATTTTGACTTGCCCTATTGTTTTTGCTGTTTTATACTAAATTTTCACCAAAATAAAAATGAATCAACAGTCATTATAAAGTATTCTAAAACAGTTACGCATGTACAACACGAAATGACGCGCCTTTGATGTAATTCACACGGTCCCTTTTTGTAAAATGACTCCAAAAATTATTATTAATCATACCACAAGATTACTCTCACTTACATTGTAAATGAACACTTATATCAATAGTTCGTTGTTAAAAGTTCATTTTATAATGTTAAACCACGAAATCCAGAGAAACGTACCACAAGGCAGCAAAAGAGGACACGCGTCGACAGCATTGTTACCAATGGCAGTGGCTTGATACAGCGTACTCACCGACAGATTTATACAGGTTCGGTGGAAACAGAGGAACGCTTAAACCGGCACAACCAAAAACACGTGGCTTTACACGAGAAAATTATGTAACACGTAGGTCTAGCTCTCCATGACCCAAGTTTAAGTAAGTATTATTCGTCGGGCACTGATACTGGTGACAAACAAGAGCGTTGTTTTTGCCCAGAAATGAACCAATTTAAATGCGATTTAGTGTCACCTTGACCTTAATTTTTAAAGTAATAAGGCAAGACGCATGGTCTTTAATAAGTTCCTTGATAAAAGAAATTTATTTTATCACCATTTGGACTGAACCTTTTAATCTAAAAAATGATACATAGCCTTTTAATCAAGCAATCAAACTCCCTAATAAGGAATATAATTAACATTTTATACTTACAATGGGGCCATGGGGCATTTTAAATACAAAATGAAATTAAAAAATAAACACAATTTGTCTTTATATTCACAGTGATGCAAAATCTAAAATTATTATATCCTTATATAAATTAGCCTTTTTTTTTTTTTTTTTTTTTTTTTGGGGTGGGGGGCACTAATTCCTGTATTACTTACGGTTCATTCCCATCGAAACTAGGGAGATGGATCCAACTCCGCAGGGACTCTTGCTTAATGCAATCAGTTTAACAATTAGTTTGCTTACAACATACTCGTATAATAACCAGATTTTCTGTATTCTACTCAACACAAGGAGGATGCGTGTTAATCTGTTTAACTGGGTGTATTCAGCTGGAGTCCCTGCGGACTTGGATCGATCAATGTAGATTGATAGTTTCATTGGGAATGAGCCTTTATTCCAGCTGCCAAGTTATCAACCCAAACTGTGAAATGATTTGTTTTGACACTTCATATACTGTACCTTTCAATATTTAAACGTACGCATTCAACAAAAGAAAAACAAAAGCTCTATAAATGGCTCTCATTGTTTCTTTATTTCAAATTTGTTTTCCATTCTTGCTCTACAATTATTTATTCGCCCATGTCACAAAATAACAAAATCACTTGTTTCTAGTTGCAGTTAATTTATACATGAACATTGACGTACTTGTCTCGTCCATGTCTCTGTGCAAGTCGTTATTCCAGTGATTTTATTGCACATATTTTCATGACGTGCGTGATGAGTGTGTGTGTTTTTTTTTTTTATCCGTTAACATAACGTATACATTGTATTGGTCAACGACCATTGGGAGCGTTGTTGCTGCGAAGTCAACCCAAAACAGTGGGCGGATTCTCGCACACGAGGCCTGGGCAACACTCATTTGGCACAGTAACAAAACGGCAACCTGGAGGCAGGAACTGTTTATTCCACTGGTAGCACCTAGAGGGAAAGAGGATGCAAAATTTCAAGATCTTATTGTTTATTATTTTCTAATATGAAAGTGCATTCAATCATTAAAAGTAAACAGCAATAAAGCGTTTCCTCTACCTCCCCACCCGATATAGTGCTGAAATTCTAGTAAAAAGAGGTTTTTAAGTTCTCAAGAATTTCAGTATTTCTGCCATTCAGTTTTCACTTCAATTTTAATATGGATAAACGGTCAGTGTTGGTGTTATTTCGCTATCTGGTATAATTATGTAATTCGCCTGTACGCTAGAAACAGGCGCATTGGTTGTAACAAGTATAAATCACAAGCAACAGAGGGTCCAGCACGGGCGACACAATGAGCTTGCCCCCCCCCCCCCCTTGGAGCTTTGGAGCCCCCCTCTCCCCGTAATGCCTCATACTTTTTCTCTACACATTATGGAAAAAATAACCGTATTTTGTTCGTCTTTTTTTCCTCCCCTTAACACAATTCTAGGTATGCCAGTGTTCGCATCATTCCTAACCAACTACTTACTTCTCAATGCACCTGAAGACGTGCGGTGGATCTATGCAGATACAGTTCTTATCACAACCGTCGTTGAAGGTCGCTCCCTTGGCGTAGTGTTTACCTCCGATAACGCACGCCTCTGTAACAGATCAAACAGAGGAGCATTATCTTGTTTGGAATGGTACTGACTCGCACTGTGTTGGAGATCAGTTCGAACAAAGTGTGGCAGTCACTCTATTCAGTTATGAATGAGCAAGAATGAAAAAACAAGTTCAATGATGACGACCCCCCCCCTCCTTTCCTAGGGTAAATAGCTTTGTTAAAAAGATCGCCTGTACATTTTAGCTCTTAAAAACTACAAATGTGTTGTGCCAAGGCAAATTTTTATTGAGTATCTGTGAAAAACAAGATCCATAAACACATTTTCGAGGTCTTAATTTCTACATTTATTGTTAGCAGTGAGAATCACCACCTTTTCATCTCAATTACGAGATGAGAGTTGCCCAAAAAGTAGAACCTTCAAAGTTTTCAGGAAATTGATCTTATGCTTTACGAAGGTCTAACGTTCATGTTGTCACTTTAAAATGAGGCGAATAAAATGCAAAATGGAAAAAAAACCTTACTGATTTATTTCAGTGCTGGCCATTACTGATATAGACTATATCACTCTGAATCAATGATTACGTAATTACACGACAATTGGCGCGCACCAGTTACTTAACTTAGATATATGTCATCACCACGACAGAGAAGTTTCTGTTGACCATACTGACTTACCCTTTGGAGGTGGCGTTGTGTTTGTGACATTGGAGGGATCGGGAGTAACCAGTTTCTCAGTGGTTGTCTTGGCTGTGGTTGTAACGGTGGTTGTGGTGGGTTCAGGGGTTGTGGTGGTTGAACTGGTTGTGGTGGGTTCAGGGGTTGTGGTGGTTGAACTGGTTGTGGTGGGTTCAGGGGTGGTGGTTGTAAGCAGTTTCTCCGTGGTACTCCTGGTTGTTGGTTGTTCTGTGGTTGGTGTGGTCTTAGGACCATACACAGCCATATACGGCCCAACTGGGAGAAAATGTAAGATTAGCATTGAGAGATGCAAAGACATTATACATATAAAATAACAACCTTGATGAAGCGCAAAAAAGTTTATCATTATCACCAGCACAAGTGAATAAATATGTTTTTGTGTGTTTTTCTATTCCCTTTACATTTTCACTTCATCTCTTTATTAATCTATTCATTTTTGTATTATATTCTTGCTTTTGAACACACAACACCACACATCTGTTATATCACTACGTGCCTAGGCAATCGTATAAGGCAATCTGATCAAGCTTAAAGCTGCATAAAACGCTAAATTGTTTGTTCATACCTTCAAAAACTGCGAATTCTTTATTCCCTCCACATATTTGACTTTTGTCTTTCAAACAAAGTCTGTCACAATTCTTGGAAGTCTCAGCATTTCCTGGGAACTGTCCTAGAACGTAACTAAAGGTATTAAGACTCGATTCTCCTTAACAGTAAGAGACCCTTCCCAGAGACTACCGTACTAACTTTGGATCAAACTATCTCCGAGGGGTTTCTCGCTTAACTGCAATTAACTTGGGCGGTTTAGATGTCTGTCACGCCTACTGAAGCTGATAGAGGGTAATTAACTATCGTTTAAGCAGCTTTAGTAGGCGTCCCAGACGTCTAAGCCACTTAAGCTGAAAGCAATTTAGCGAGAGATCCCTTGGAGATGGACCGATCCTATGAGATCGATCTGGGGATGGGAACCCAGTCTTAGAGAAACCCCCCTCAAGGTGACATCATTCCTTCTCGCAGATATTTATCTTCTAACGTAAGCACTTATTTGAAAGAAAAGGAAAATGATATAAGTAAAAAGGGCAAAAATATAAAACGTTTCGAAAGAGATCTAAGGATGTTCTATTTTCGTCTGCCACCATAAGAAAAGAGACAATGAAAAATCCAATTTCATTAAAAAAATTATTCAAATGAAAAAATTTAAAGGTCTGAAAATGGCTAAGAATACCCCGAAAAATTCTCGGCGAAATGAAGAACATAAATCGATAGGTGATCATCATCCATATCTTCTGCCGAGTAATCAAAAATTAAGACTATGGACCTGAAAACTTGTGTTTTTGCGAAAAAAAATTCCCATTCATATTTTTTGTTAAAATTCCAAATGTTCTCATCTCGGGCCTAAATCAACCTTTATTTTCAGTTCTTATTTCTGTTGTAATTTCCAGTTCTACAAATTAATCATCTTTTGTGTAGTAATTGTACTTTAATCAATGATTAAGCAATTTTTTAATACGACGACCCATCTTTTTTTTCTACTCTTTACCCCAACCTTTTCAAATTTTAGATTTATAATTATTATCATAACCAGAAACAAGGTTACAAAATAAGCATACCTGTTCCACATCTACACCGGTCCTTTTCATCACTGCCTTCGTCGTGCTGGTAAACTCCAGCAAGAGTAAACCCATTGTTACCACAGAAATGGACACAGTCAGCGGCAGAGGACGGGTGGTAGGCAAAGTTCATATAATTCAGTACGGCGTCCAAGTCGAACGTGTTTTCATAGCAGCCCGTGTAACCTGGGATATCTGTTAAAATGCCAAAATTGAAGAAGTTATATAATCTTAATAGGTAACAAATTTGTGCGCATTTTGTTTAGATCCGGTGTAACGTTACAGAGAGTCCCCCATGATAGAGTCCGCTTGCCATTCATTTATACAGGTAAGCCTCGCCCTAGATTTTCACCCACTAAGGCCAACCCTGACCATTATAACTAAAAGGAGGGCGAACTTTCTGTTACACTGACCATCAGTTTCGTTACACCGGCTAAAGACCCTAAAAGTGTGTCGCTTAAGCGATCAGTACAATCTGGCAATCTCTGTAGCATCCAAATTTGATTACTTGCACTGCGCATTAATTGGTGCAGATACTTTTGTAAATGCGGCAATAAAACATTAATAACACTAAATTGCAGTTGTTGATGATAAATTGATCAGCAAAATTAAGAGTAGACCTACCGACGCATTTTGGCAGCTTCGAACCAAAACGTGCAGTCAACTGTCTCATCTCGGAGCTGCTAAACTGGTTGTTGTTGCCGTCTCGTTTTTGCCTTTCGTTACTGCGAGCACTGCGCTTGCTTTTTTTGCTGGGGCTAATGCCTAAATAGGTGCACTTAGTCGAGGGTGAATCGATGTTTAGTTGTTTTCCAACCTCGCAGCGTATGTCCACCTGCAAAAAAAAAAAGAGATTTGAAGTTGTACAATGTAAATAAGAGACCATTCCCAGAGACTATCGTACCAACTTTGGGTCGAGCTATCTCCAAGGGGCTTCTCGCTTAATTGCAGTTAATTTAAGCGGCTTAGACGTCTGTCACGCCTACTGAAGGTGATAGGGGGTAACTATCGTTTAGCAGCGTTAGTAGGCGTCCCAGGCATCTAAGCCACTTAAGCTGAAAGCAATTTAGCGAGAAACCCAATTATGACATCTCTCAGTCATCTAGCTAAAACAATGCATTTAAATAATTTCATTCTACTAATTTTAATTTTAATATTAAAATATACTACTAAAAGCATGTCTATGCAGATGATGCTATGCCTTCCTCTCGAGCGTTTATGCGGGACAATAAGGTTTTATTGCTTGTAGAAACAATAGATAGAAATCGGAAAGGGTACCGATCCTTTCTTGACATCTATTGATCCGCCGGGTAGGGCATACGCATTCAGAAACTCACAAGGTAGAGAGACGGTGCTTTGGGTATTGGCATCTGGAAGACAAGATCACAACTTAATATAAATGATACTTGAAATTGTTTTAATTAAAAAATTCCTGAAAGTCCATAACTCACATGCACATACATTTTGACCGAGAAAAGCCAATTTTCAAACATTGACAAAAAGTTGTTGGAATCACAATTTTTTCCCGGCCCGAGCTCAGTTTATGCCAATAAAAGAATGCTGTTCAAATCTTAGATCAGTAGAAACCTAAAACGTGCTGTTACAAAATAAATAGATAGATACACTTACCCTGGCTGTTAAAATAAGTGTCAACCTTCGCCAAGATTGCCCTGAACCATTTCATCCTGTCTTGGCCATTGACACCACTGGCAAAATGAGTCGCAGCTAGGACCTGAATGCCCAAAGTGGTACTTTTTGATGCAATATGTCATTTAACGGAGACGTGCATGTTAACTGACTATACAGTATTTCAAAAGCGCAAACCGCTGCCAAGCAAAAGAAATGATTTAGAAATATGAGGAAAGCCTGATTCAATTAAGGTTTGATCAGTCCTTTCCCTTCTGAGTAATGCTGAACTTTTGATCAAAATTTGTAAGATTTTTTTTGTTTTTGATTTTAGATAATATGTCCACTAACAAACAAACGTCCCAAACTGATGTAAAGATGGCCTCCTCTTCCGTTGGCAGGGGTCCATGTACCAACGGTGACTAAACATCATACCTGTGACACATTTTTAAGTTCAGCATTAAGGACACAAAATCGACACAAGAACAGCTCTTCATCGCCATCATTCTAATCATTATATATTGCCGATGATTTCTGCAGGCACTGACTTATCTTTATGCTAAATTGGCTGTTTTCTGTCATGTTTCTTATTTAACAGTATTGATTTATTTTTTGAAAATACATTTAAAGTGCTGAAGCTTGTTTTTAATCACATTTATTAAATATGATGAATTTTATCCAAACTTCATTATCATAAAATTAATTTTTCGTAGAATTCATGATTTCAAAAATTGCCTCAAGGATATTTTGTTTATTAAACCATATAAACACACCCAACATTAGGATGCATGCGTTTTCTACAAACCAGAAGACTTTGCAACCATACCTGACCAATAGGAAGAGTGCTTACATCCAGCGAGTTGGTAAAACACAAATAGTTAAAAATCAGTGGTAAATATTACCTGGATTGCCAGTAATAAAACCAATGCTTTGGTTGCCATGGTGATGATGAACGCTCAACCTTCTCCTGTTGCAAATGTTGACAGTCTTGGACTCTTGACAGTTTGACAGTTTACATAGAAGCTCACTTAGGGCAAAAATAATAATTCTAGGTTTCAATGAGCCTTCAATTTTATTATTTAGTTGAATAATTTCAGACATAGACATCATAACAATAGCCAAATGCAAGCATAAGCTCTTCTTTTTTTACGTACAGAATTTCATACATTTTGCTAATAAGCTACGATGGCTATGATACTGGCGTGTTTATTATTGATGCTTTGAAAGTTAAACGCCATATCCAAAAATTTAGAATTTGGATGTTACTGAAGATAAACATTTAGATGAAGGCACTACATATACTATAATTCTTCACGTTCGCAGTGATAAACTCCTAAAAATAATTTCATCATCATTCGGAATCGTAAAATTAAAGGCACTCAGACCGTTAAACATAAAATAAAATACTCTGCACCGCCATTCAGTTATCATATAATAACACACGCTATTTTATTGACAAAGTTGGCTATAAATAGACTAAACTGATAGGGCAATTTTGGATAGGAAAGATGATACACAAAATACTACACAAAGACTTATAAAACAAAGGTGTCCATGTAAATAAAAACGTAAATAACGACGTTAATACTCTGATCAAATTACCACATTCCCACCTACTATTAGTATCAAAATGTTATTTTTATGGAAATTGATTAACCAAAACGATCCAAAAACCTCCTTCTACAAAAATGGAGTGGAGTGTTCTACGATTGATGAAATTAGCACATTCCCACCTACTATTATTATCAAAATGGTAATTTTGAGGGAAATTGATGCCCAAAATGATCCAAAACCCTCCTTCTACAAAAATGGGGGTGGGGTGTTCTACGATTGATAAAATTAGCACCTTCCCACCTACTGATAGTATCAAAATGTTATTTTTTGGGGAAATTAATTTACCAAAATGATCCAAACCCCTCCTTCTACAAAAATGGGGGTGGGGTGATCTACGACGCCTCACTACTTTAAGGGGGTCTGGATTCCAATGATTGCAGGGTCTCCGCTGTTTGCCCTTGACAAACGTGATAACGTTGGTTTCAGGTTCGTCCTGTGCGATGGTAGAGTCCATCAATTGCGATATGCCCTATTTCTTACAAGAAAAAAGGTCAAATTATATTCCCTCGTCTAGTGCTTTTGTTCAAAACATACCTATCCAAACCTAAAAGCCCCCCGTCCCCATCCGCCCCCCCCCCCCCCCCCAAACCCCCCGCCCCGCCTTCTTAACTAAACACATTCACAAGATTTGGTTAACTTGACTAAATTGTATTCTGCCTTCCCACCACCCCTGGAGTAAAAGAAAATGTAAAATAACCAGGGTTCTGTACCAACACACGTATCACTAACGACCTCCAGGTCGTGTGAAAATCAACATTCCAATGGTATGAACAGATATGATATCACCTTTGGTGTCAAACTGGGATAAGTTTGATTCACCGCCGCAAAATATAAAAAACTTCGAATCGTTGAAAGACACTGAGGATATGTTTGTTTCAACGCCTCGGAAAAAAAAAACCGGTTTATTTAGCATAAAATCGAACAGACGATATAGTTGCCCGCTTTACACATGTACAATGTATTACACTTTTTTTAAGTTTCGTGAGCTAACGATCAAAACATTGTAATTACCTCCAAACTATTATGCATGATATCTTCAAGAAGTAATGCAATGAACTTTAGCTAGGGACGACTCTGAGGCAAAATACTTCGTCCGAAATAGTCCTTTTTCACTTGCTTCATATCCATCTTATCAGTTAGACCGAGCCCCAAGACATGCATTGCAGTAGGTGAGACAACAGAAGCAATCTTTCAGCGCAGTCACATTCATGGCTGGGATTTCTAACTGGATTTCTGATTGGCCACGTCACTTCTATAGGCGCATATGAGACAGCTTTTACAGTTTTTTTTCAGGGGGTTATTAAAAAAGGCGACGGATTAATTTCCCTTAGTTCCCTGCTTCCTTTGCTAATGACTGATTTGGCTGAAAAAAATCGGGGTCTGGGAGGAGGGGGGAGGAAGGGCCTCCCTGGTCCCTGTCACTAGGCCTATGTCGCAGTGGCGGATTTAGGGGGTGTCAGGGGGGGTCCTGACCACCCACCTCCTCCGAATTCTGAAAAAAAATCACACCAATGGTCCCCTCTTGAAATTAGAATTTTGACTAGCTGAATCATAGTGAATCATCATCTATGGAGTTAAGTAAATGGCGAAACAGACACAGCGATGTCCTTTTCGGGCTCAAAAGCTCTGTAGTAAAAGACGAATGCGGAATGGGCCTTGTCAATTCCGCTGCTATAGGGCTTAATAACATACGAAATAGACACGGTGCATGTCGTTTGCGCATGTAAAGGGGCGTCTGAGAGACGCACGCGTAGGCTCCTATGGCCATGGTAAATTCCAAAGGGCACCGTTCGCCCTCTAACGGTAAAATACCGAAAATTTCCGTGGACCCCCCCCCCCCCCCTCCGCCCCACTTCAAATAATCCTGGATTCGACCCTGTCTTGTCAATCACTCGCTCGATAGGCATAATACAATCTTCCTCGTCAAATCAGTCTATTTGTCGCTGTTGATATAGATTCTGTTGATGAACATGTAGTTTCTACCAGCAAATAGCGACACAAAAGAAATACTTTTTTTAATATTCACGCCTTTCATTAATTTCATTAAGGTATCCATGTACAGTATACATGTACATGCATATCAAAAAAATTATATCAGTCAGAAGTTCCAATACGGAACGCGGAACGAAATAACAGAATGAAAAATCAGGTGGCCTCAAACATAAAACATCATAAAATCATTGAAAATGAAAATTACATATTGGTGAAAATCTTATTTTTATTGAAATAATTTATTATTCCATTTAAAACTGATTGTCGGCCATTGCTCTAAAAACAATCATTTTCTTGGTGAAAGCAGTTCGATCTCATTCTCTCTCTCAAACAAGGTTAGCTTTTTTCGTAAGTAATCAAGAGACGCACAGATTACTGATGTGACATGGAAATTCCACAAATGAAGCTGGGGTAATAGCAAAAATTTTCTACTATGAAATAATAGTACCGGATACACCCTCCAGATCCGGGTTTACGGGAGGTCAGTGTGACGGGTGGGGAGGGGTCTTCTTTTCACTCTTTGGTCCCTGTGTGTGAGACCTACGTACCGTAACGTACCCTCCATTTATACATCAAAACCCGATACTGAGAGAAAGCAAAACCTAAAATCAATGACCAGGTACATGTATATATGACCCGACGTACAGGTAGCGCTTCCGTCAGTGACAGCCCCAAATACCTGTTCAAGCAGGCGATAAAGTTGACCTCATATTTGTTTACATTTGCAGCCCCCTCTAAATTTCGCAAGTTAACATGGCTTCTCTAACTGCAGGGAAAAAAAGCGGCACCCCGTCAACAGTTGTTGAAATAGCTGTATCAGCAAGGTAAGGGACGTTTAGGGTTACGGATATTTGTAAATGTACTAGTACGGACACGTTAAGTAAAATTCTTATATACATGTACCGGTAGATTCATTTTAGTATATTGACACGGTTCTTGGTCTTACTGCGACACGCTCTTACCTGTTCTAATATAAATACCGGTACATCGTATTTTAAATTAAAATATCCTTGACTAATAAGGAACGGTGGCTATGTTATAGAGAATTTGTCCGCATATGACGCAGCTGATACACGTACGATGACCTTAAAGAAAAATTGATTATGTTGACATATGTACCCCTGTAGGTTAGACATGACCATGGCACGTAGTTGTTCGCATAGGGTAAATATGTGTATGTACGTACATGTATATGTATGATTATGTCACTTCATCCCTACGGTTTGGAGCTTGTTATGGGTAGTGAAGTAACCACGCCTCGAGTCAAGGGGCCATATAGGTGGGAGGACACCTGTTAAAAATAATGGTCGTGATCCCCTTTTGACTTTGAGACACAGGGTAGGGGTCATTCACAGTTAAGACAGACTGTGGTTATCCAAGATCCAGTGGCCTCAAATACCAGTACACTGTATATACACTACAGGGTCACTTATCAGGCACTGTCAATATATAGCCCCAGATACACTCCTATTGTATGTGACAAAGGCGCGTGCCCCAGAGTATGAAGAACGCTGTGTAAGCATGGATGAGATGACTTTTATACAGTGGTGGTTACGGGATTTCAGGAAAGGAAGGGTTAGTTTGGGATAAAACACTCCACCTCCCCCCGCCCCCCCCCCCCCCCCCCTCCTTCTGACCTGTGTGTAGAAGACTCTAGTTTATTCTCATTTCGAAACCGTAAGATAAAGCTATTCACAAATACACTCAAGTGTTATTGCCCGCCCCTTGAAAATAACAGGCGCACAGTACACACATTTGTCGCCATTTTCTGACGGCTTAACTACAGGGGTATATGTATTTTGTTCTCTTTCAGGAACATTATCGACGCAGACGTATTTTCCAAGTCAGATCCATGTGAGTTAATACATGTACATTTTGTTAACTACACTTCAGTGTTGCCAAGTGGGTGGAATGTTACTTTCACTTTTGAAAAAAAGGAATTGTTCACAAACAAAAGGCATTTTGAATTGAATTAATACATCTACAGGTAGTATAGTAAGGGGGTCGTTATTCAAAACTGCATCTGTGACTGTATGTAGTATTTGTGGTACTGTATAATTAAATGCATGAAAAACTTACGAAATATTACTACTCGAATAGACTGTGACACGTAATAAACATATTTCTTTACAATATTTCTGTGATAAATTTATTCAGTATTTCAAAAAGTATGCAACTAATAATAGGTGTGACGACGTTCCTGACTTTGTCTTGGTGGCGCGAGGTAATAACTAAACAATTCCATGTTTTCCCATATCCTTTATTATCGCTTTCTAACTACGCTATCTACAGTTTATTCCTCTACGTTCAACTTCTTACATCGTTCTCTCCGTCTACATTACATTCTTCGCTTAAGTACAATAAGGTCGTGTCAATCAACTAAAGTTGACACTCCCCGATCTTATTCGCTGCACGCTGTCACTTACTAACGTTACATTGGGGTAAGACATATTTAAGACATCTTTAATATGATATCTTAAAGATGTCTTAAAGATGTCTTACCCCTCTTTTTATATAAAACCAGGGTCTACATACAAATACCAAAATACTGATTTAATAAAACAGTATTAAACTGATATACTTATATAAACGTCCCATCTTAACAAGACTAGCTTCATTCTTTTCCAGTTTGTGTTCTTCGAATAAAAGAACTGGGTGCCGCAGAGTGGAGAGAGGTTATTATTATTATTATTATTATTATTATTATTATTATTATCATTATTATTATTATTATTTATAGTCTAAAATCCAACGTATGTTCAATAGACAAATTAAAAAAGTCACAATTAAAAGAAAAACTACTAATGGTCATAAGATGCACAGAAGGAAAATAATAATAATAGAAAAAATGTTAAAGGTAAAAAAAGATATATAAAATGGATAAGAGGTGAAAATTAGAACTATAAACTTAGAACAATTGTTCGTAAAAAGCATTCTTACAAGAATTTAAAAGTAAAATAAGAGGGATCATTTTTACTATCATTTTTATCTGTTAAATATATCCGTTTATATAGATCCTGTTGACTGCACTGTAATGTGTTCTGTCCATTGAGATGACATCCACACATCAGTGTTTTGATCTTAACGGAAGCGTTCCACAATTTCTACATCAAGAAATATTCAAAAGTCAAAAGAGATGGAACGATCCTGTTAGATCGATCTAGATATGGGAACCCAGTCCTAGTTAACACTCATTCTCAAAAAAATGATATATTTTCACTATGATTACAAGTCCTTTTGCTCTTTCAGGCGCCATGTGGAAGAACGGAAGTGGTCCAGAACTGCTTAAATCCAGACTTTGCCAAAAAATTCACCATTGATTATTACTTTGAACAAAAGCAGCATTTAAGATTTGAACTGTGAGTTTTCATTGCAAGAGTCTATCTTAGCGACTCAGCCTGTCATGTATAAACCATATAACATAGGCACCATAGCGATCTTAAATCTGTACCAGTGCATTATTGCCGCTATGAATATATATCGGTCCATTTAAAACTGGAGAAAATATCTTTCTAATTATACCAATTGCAGTTGCCTGTATTTCTTACGAACAGTTGAAGTATAAGCCAGATAACTTACTCGTAGGCATTGCCAAAGGCACCCATAGTTGGGAGATGCCCTCCTTCACACAGAGACACACAGACTTTTTTTCTCTCTCTCTCTCTCTCTCTTTCTTTCTCTCTCTCTCTTTCTCTCTCTCTCTCTCTCTCTCTCTCTCTCTGTGTGTGTGTGTGTGTGTGTGTGTGTGTGTGTGTGTGTGCATAAAATCTTGGGCTGCATAAAAGTACTAGCAGCGCAAAGCGTTCTCAATGTCATTAGTTTTTCGTAAAGAGCTATTGCATCGGGGTCGGGGAGGGGAGGGGGTATAAAGCCACACATGTACAGCCTTTTACAATAGTCAATCTGCCATAGGTGGTTTAAATTCTTGCACTTTGAAAGCTATTTATCTTCCAAAATCCATAATGATACAAAATCTGTAACAAACCGTGTTGATGTCAACCAGATAACTTTAAATTGGTTTTCTTACATATTTATTTTCATATTTTAGGTACGACCAAGACAGCAAATCTGCAGACCTTTCAAAACAGGTAAGTGTCATACTGTACAAAATGGCATATATAAAAAATGGTTGAAATATTATCCTTTAATTGTTTTATAAAATAATTCTCACGTGGATTCCTTTAAGTAAAGATATTTACAATAATTTTATAATATTGTCATCTTCTCAAGGATTTTTGATGCTTCTTAACTTTCACGACGTTGTCAATTACTTGCACTACTATCTAGTGAAACTTCTTTATTCTCTCCAATCTACCAGTACCGCAGCTCGTTCTCAAAATAGATCTGGGGAAAATCGTGAAAATATAATCGCGTTTTTACATCCTGTTTCAAACAATTCTAAAAGCAATTGTGTCATTGTGAAAAAATTTGAAAATTATATCCTATTACCTTGCTTCTTATCCTGTGGGCTTGTGAAGTTATTCCCATCTCGACTTCAAGGTCCCATCTCGACTTTGAGGTGCACTCAAGAACTCATTATCCTTTTACTTATTTGTTTATAATTTATTTAGTACATGCAATTAGTGAAGTTGTAAGACATTTACTTTAAAATAATATCCTGAATATCACATATTGGTATTCTGCAGGATTTTCTCGGCTCTTGTGAAACTGCACTGAGTACACTGGTCACGTCAGGCGTGTGTGAGAAACCGATACAGTAAGTTAAGCCCCCTTTACACTGGATGGCGTCCTTTCCGTATAGTACGGCCCCGTTTGAGAGTGAAAAAAATAATACTTTACTTACTGACATCTGGCCGATCATGGAGCATTCAGTCTGCAACCAAAGCGATGCTTGTGCCTCCTTTTTACGACCACAGCGATGCCAGTTTCATGGTCGCACAAAGGACGCAGAAAGGACGCCGTCCAGTGTAAAGGATTTTTAGAGACATGTATTTCCATACCACAATGTTTTGTTCGTGTTGCAGTCTCTTAAAGGCACAGATCTTCGTGAGACCTTGATATAGCATAAAAAAACTTCCATACAAATACCAAAACTTTTTCCTAATTTTTCTTTAAAATTCCTTTGCCTCCAATTTATTCATAAAAAGTATTTTTATACGTCAAAAACACTCCATCCCGATTTTATACATTGCTTTTAATAGTACTAAGCTTGATTTACTGATAAACCAATAAACAAAAACCTATATTTCTGACGACGAAAGATGTTAATTGAGAGAAAGAATTAAGATTATCTTTTTTTTCCGAGGTCTAAATTTGACAGAAAAATCATGATTATCTACAGTGTATTGTAAATGAGTCGTAGCGTATTCAAAATACTTTCATCTATCTAATAAGATGATATCCCCTACACAATACAGTCCAAATGTTTGAAAATACCATCTTTCTATATTCCTAGTGGACCCAAGAAGAATAGCGGGACTATTATCTGTAAGTGAACGGCGCGAAAACATCTTGTGCTGTATATTATGCCCTAAAACAATAGATAAAAATGATAGAATAAGAGTTTTCTTTTTTCATCGACATTTCCCGACTTCTATCTCTACATGTTTCTTTAAGATTCGTCGTTAGAAGTATCATTTTTATTTCTCTGGATTATTAGAGATCATTTCGAGCATTTCCTATCTTTTTAAATTAAAATATCAGGAATCATTCCTGATCAAGCTCGATTTATATCTTTCATTTCAGTTGTAACCGAGCAGATGTCAAGTTGTAAAGAAGAAGTTGAGTTACATTTTATGGCCGAAAACCTCGACAAAAAGGACTTTCTGGGCAAGTCGGACCCCTTCTTGAAAATATATAAAGAAAACCAGGAAGAAGAAGGGTAAAAGAAAAACTTGATTTATTTCATCTACACCTTGTCTATTATAAAAAGATTTCCAGTTTTTATATGATAAATTAAAGAAGCAATTAAACAATACCTTACATGTACATGTAAATGCAAGATATCATAATATTACTCTCACATTATCCAAAACCTCTTTCAGTTGAATATTCTATCTAAAAGTTATGTTAACCGAATATAAATTGATTAATATCAAACGTTATATTCGTCTAAATTTACATGATAATGTCCTCTCAAAACGTTTCATTGGACTCATTTTACCCCAAGCTCATTTTGCGGTATTTTTTTCCCATTTGCAGAAAGTATACACTTGTCCATACCACCGAATATATCAAAAAGACATTGAATCCGGACTGGAAGCCGTTCGTTCTTCAAGTTCGAGCTCTCTGTAATGGAGATTATGACAGGTAAATTAAAGGCGAAGATAATAAATAAATATGTATTTTTATCTATTCGCTTATTTATTTCTTATTTTTATTTATGCAATTTTATTTTTATAACTTTTATTATATTCTTTCTTGACAATTCTTACAACACAGGTCAAAATATGCAAGTAAATTGACTGAGCTCAGGTTTGCTGTATTTTTATTTATTTATTTATTTATTTTTATTTTTTTATTATCATCTTGACAAAGAGAAACGTTGGTCGACTGGAATTGTCTGCAGCATTGGTCGTTCACAAAATTCTAATGCTTTGTAGAAACTGAAACCTTCAAGATTATGATTCGAATTTGGAATTCAAAATGTGTTGACTGTCAACTGGGCTTTAATTCTTTCAGAAAATTACGAATTGAATGCTGGGACCACGACTTTGATGGAGGGTAAGTCGTCCATGTAACAGGACGTAAACTTTAGTTAACATTTATAATAAAAGTACAAGCGTTGTACAATTACGTATAAGAGAACACAGTGTCAATACAAGAGATATACACGTATGCCAGAACACCCCGACCTTCTTGGTGTGAAAGGCATATATTGCGACAGGAACGCGATGTATTGTTTGATGTACAGGGTTGCTACTTAATATGGAATATTTTTTTATCATTGCTATTTTTGAGTGCTGATTAATTTTTTTTTGGCTTGAGTAATTAAAAAAAAGTATGTCACTGAGTGATAAAAATATCCAGTCTTCTGTTGTGAGATATTTTGGTCAATGATATCAAATCTGACATAAGATGCCATTCAAAAGATAAGAACACCCCCAGAAAACCATACTAACAGTTCAATGTCAGTATTAACTTTAAGCTAGGATATTAAAGAAAATGATAGCCTCCGGACAGTAATATCTTACACAGTCAAAGAACTCACTACAGTAAATCATGAAAAGTCAGTAATTGCGGGTATGACCTCCAGCAGCCGCTTGCAGCGCCCTCTTCCTACATGGCATATCCTGTGACACGTTTTTTAGAGTTTGGGTGGGGATATCATTCCACGCAGTGATATTTAACTGTCGCAGTTCATCACTATTTACCGACCGATGACCATAGCTATTAATTCTTTGAGTTACTTTTGCCCAAAGTTTTTCAATTGGGTTCATATCTGGAGAGCTTGCAGGCCAGGGCAGTTGCTGAACCCATTGGTTTTGAAGAAAAACAGTAATTCTGCGGCCTCGATGTGGGGTTGCGCAGTCGTCTTGGTACACAAAGTTGTTCCTGAAGATGACTCTTACCAATCGAAGCATTGTTTGCCGTAGAATGTCTCTGTAGGAATCCTGGATGAGGTTGCCTCCTAGAAAAACAAACTGGTTCTGGGCACCAACATTAAAATGCTCCCCAAACACGTTACCATCCCCTGCTTGCACCCTAGGCAGTGCACAATCATCGTTTTATGCCCCTCGTACACGTCGGTGGACACGGATTCGACCATCAACCCTAAAAAAATCCTTATCTGGCCTCATCACTGAAAACGACGTGATTCCAGTGTTTTGGCTGCAAACGCACGTGGTCCGTAGCCCATTGCAGACGTCGCTGTATGTGACCTGTTGTTAACAGTGGTTTCCCTACTGGCCTTTGTGCAAAATAACGGGCTTGCAGTAATCTCTTGTTCACGAGGGACCTTAAAACGGGCATTTGAATGACATTCTGCCTCTCATTTCTGAGGACACTGGTTGTCTTTGTACGACCATCACGGCGTCTTCTAAGGAGAAGGCGATCCTGTCTTCTTGGTGTGATACACGGACACCCTGGTCGAGGTATTGGAGTAGGTGCCCCTGTTGCAGCATTTCTTTGGAGGACTTTACAAACGGTTCCTGATAAATGTTGAATTACCTTGCAATGGCTGTCCGTTTCTGGCCATTTTCTCTGAGAGCAAGAACCCCATAGTAAGCTGCGTTACTTAGCTGTCTAACCATATCTTCGCTAAGGTACCTGTCAAGTTTCAAAGCGACCCCTTTGTTGCTTCTCTAAACACAGTTCAAAGTTTGACCAAACCCATGCGTTTTTATACAAGGGCAGAAATTGCCGAAAAGACCACCCCTCACATTTCTGATCACAGAACATGCAACTGCACTCATCAATTGTTTCGGGAGTTGTGTGGTAATTAGGTAACACCCCTGGCTTCACATGGAGTGACACCTCAGCTTTGGATTTAAAGTAGTTAGAGAGAAAATAAATATTGTGTAGAAAATTTACTCGCCAAAAATAATATCTCATATTTTAATATGGTATAATATTTTAATATCTCATACTTAAAAGTGGTAACCCTGTATGTACCGAAAGAATTACTCAATACACCCCGCCAAATACCGAATAAAGCATATATCGCCACGGCAGTGGCGAATTTAGGGGGTGTCAGGAGGATCCTGACCCCCCCCCCCCCCCCCCCCTTCCTTCGATTTATGAAAAAATCACAACAATGGTCCTTTCTAGAAATTAGAATTTTGACTAGCTGATTCATAATTCTAGACCGTACCAAATGGCACCGTTCGCCTTCTTAAATACCAAATTTTGGGGGGGGCCGAACCCCACTCGGACCCCCCACCCCCTTTAAATAATCCTGGATCTGCCCCTGCACGGAGTCATAGCATCTCTAGGTGATTATAAAAAATAATAATTCATATCACGGCTCATGCTGTACACCGTCTGCTGTTTTTTTTTTTTTGTTTTTTTTTTTTTTTTTTGTATCAATTATATTTAAAAAATAAACAGATTTTATCCCACATTTGGATATGTCCTGGATGGCACGCTTTGACAGACAAGGATGCACTACTCGGTCCTTGTTTAAAGATAACATAATAATAATACTAATAATAAATTTAGTTTGAGTCTAAAATCCATTATAACATGTTCAGAAGATACATATACATAAGACAATTACTTAAGAAATCAATTATTAGGAAAAGATAAGTCAAAAATTACAGAGCTTAGTGTTAACGACAAAAAAAATTGAGAGTATTCTAGATATATAAAACAAGCGAATTCTCACATAAAACAACTTACTGTCAATAACTAAAATTTGTTAAAATAAAAAAAATTCTAAATAAAAAACAGCCTTATTTGCACACAGAAAAGATTATAGGTAGAACAGCCTTATTTCTTACAGTGCAAAAGTGCAATTACTATAAAATTTGTAAAAAATAAGATCAAAGGCCTTTAAATTTATATCTATATTAATATGAATAAACTATGCTACAAAGCACAGGTATATGTATGTGTTGTATACGTTATGTATGTAACAGTGAACTTTTTCTATTGCAGTCATGATCTGATTGGAGAGTTTACAACAACCCTGAGAGCGTTGTCAAGAGGACGGGGTCCACAAAATGAATATGAGGTTAGCCAAAAACCACCTCAATTTTAACTTTTCTGACTTTGGACAAAGCAGTGGTTTTCATTTCAGAGTTATGCTAATAGTTTCATCAAACGGCTTTCACTACTCCAATATTTCTTATTCATTTGTTTTAATGTTAAAAAACATAAATCTGAACGTAAAAAAAAATTTCAAATTTAGTTCTCTAAGCTTGATGATGAATGCAGAAATAAATATCATACACATGTACAATTACCATATGAACGACTAACGTATGCTACCTTGGTTTTCCACATAGTGGATATACTGTATTGCGCTTCTTCAACTTATTTTCGTTCGAAGTCATTTGAGAGCAGTACATTTGATATCAATTTTTGTGATAAGAGATCAAACCAACTCAATTTTGAAAGAAAATACACCAAGATCTAAATCAGTGTAATTCTCTTATTTCACTTCGAATTCCAGGTTATAAATCACAAGAAAAAAGATAAACGAGGGTCGAAATACAAAAATTCAGGAGTGGTAAGTTTTATCAAGGATTTTCAATACGCCCCGAGACATAGGGCGTATTCCCATAGATTTAAGATCGATCTATCCCCGTTGGTAGTCTCACTAGATTACTGTCAGATAATCCGGCTTAAATGTCCGCCCCGCCTACTACAAGCTGTAAGTGGGTAATTAACTTTCGTGACCGCTCGGCTGACAGCTATTTAGCGTGAACCCCCAGGGAGTTAGGTTGATCTAGTTTGGATCGATCTAATCTCTGGGAATGGGGTCATAGAGTCAAGTCCTATTCATCCCTATGCCCGGTACAGTTGATTTGTATGAGAGCATTCAGAACAGCGGACTAACAGATCCGTGGATCAAATATGGCGACCCACTAAAAAGCTTGCCGCTTAATTCCCGATTAGACACTGAATAGATCCCCTGCGGGGATTACGCAGCAAGCATTCAAGTGGGTCAGCCATATTTGATCCGCGGATATGTTAGTCCCCTGTTCTGAATGTGCTCTACTGCGTTTCAAATTGCCTTCGCACCGACAAGGTACATGTAGCAGACAGCGTATAAAAGGGAGTCACCATCAAAACTTTGAACCTCAGGGTGACATAGAGTATTCTGGGTACTGGTTATCTATATATCCTCAACCTCTGAAACTCAGGGTAGGGCCATTTATAGGAAGAGCATGCCATAATGATGTCACCTATTTCTTGTGTTTAGTTATCCTTCGACTGTATTTTTAATTAAAAAATCTAATCTTGCTACTTTTAAAACTTTAAACACAGTGACGCTTTTACACAGCAATTTATTTCGGTTATGTTTATTTAATGTACCGTATTTATTGGCTAATTGAATCTTAATCTTAGTGTAACATGACAGGCCAGTTACCTACCAGTAAAAGGGCGGATTTAGGCCGTCTTCTGGGTCTTCCGGAAGATGGCCAAATTTTCAAGTTTACATTGACGGATATCTAATTTTCTCTGTCGGACGACGGTCAAAAATGGAGGATGGATCAATAAAGATAATTCGGAAGCCTGTCAGAAAACATCTCTGGATCCAGCCCTGCAGTAAATCGTTGTTGACGTGCTGCCCGGTTCCTTCTTTAATGCTTCGTTTTATCATTTATTATAGTCAGTTAAATTCAATAAAAACTTGAAATGGGTTGGAGTCGACAACTGCCATGGAATTTATAAAAGTTGTAACTGTGATCCATGTGCTTAGTCGTGATTAAAAGATTTCCATCATTACAAAAAATATCCTCGTTTCAGGTCAAGTGCCTCGATGCCAAAATCCAAACCATGGACACCTTCCTTGACTACATCCAAGGCGGGTGGGTATCACTATCAGACTGACTAGATCCTTAAAAAACTGTGACCCCAGTACATGTAGAAGAGATCATTTGAAATAATTATATACAGCAAAGTTGAAAGCCAGTATTATCAGCTTAGATTTTATCTTTTATATCGTATCTCGCATATTCAATTTTTGAAGGCTTAATCTACTGTTAATATTTAGTGTCTGAATATAAGTTATTTAACGTCATTCATTTTTTTAATTTTGGCCTTGGACATAATCCACCAACATTCCATTTTCCAGAACACAGATCCATGTAGCATTCGCGATTGACTTCACTTCTTCTAACGGGGATCCTTCCGACCCGTCATCTCTTCACTATAACAGCACAGATAGTCCAAACCTTTACGCCAGCGCCATTCGCGCTGTTGGAGACGTCATCCAAGATTACGACAGGTAACTTCAGTTTATGACACTGTTGTCCTTATTTCGTTAAAAGATGGCGCTACACTCAACCGACTTTCGACATCTACTTCGCGCGACGAAGGTACTGACTTTAGCATTAGTTGTTACGAGAGGTAGAAATTACAAGACTTATGTTCTTTCATACCCTTTATTTAGCTGCGCCACAGTTTCTTTCTTTCCATTCCTCTCTCTCTTTCTCTCTATCTCTACACCATTCAATCACGGTGTTCTCTCCGTTTACATTAGGCCTACATGCCTCGTGCATTATGAGGACATGTCAATCAACTTTATAGAACATTCCCCGAACCTTGCTTATTCATGGTTATCTAACATTACATTTGAAGTAAATCAACGCTGATATATTTCTTTAAAATTTTGCAGTGGCGGATTTAGGGGGGTATCAGGGGGGTTATGACCCCCCCCCCCCATTCGATTTCTGAAAAAATTATACCAAGGGGATTCCCTCATGAGATTAGAATTTTGACTAGCTGAATCACAGTTGTAAAATGGCGTACCGTTCCACCTCTTATGTAGAATACCCTTCAGCGGGCCCCGAACCCCACGCAACGAAGGGAGGGGGGGGGAGGGTAGGCTTCGTATCCGTGGGTCTCCCCCCCTCTCCCCACCTTCAAATAATCCTGGATACGCCCCTGATTTGTAAGGTGTTCAGACGTGGGCACCATTATTGTTTTCTTTTATTATTTAGTACCGAAACTTTCTCTTTTCAGTGACAAATTGTTTCCAGCGGTTGGATTTGGTGCTAACGTCCCTCCGGATTTTAACATATCTCACCAGTTCTCCTTGGTAAGCAAACTTTGCTCATCTAGATAAGTGCGCGTCGTATGTACGTGTTGAATCTAGGGCTTGGTTCCTATACCTAGATCCATCTAACAGGATCAATCCATCTCCGAGGGGTTTCTCGCGAAATTGCTTTCAGCTTAAGCACCTTAGATGTCTGGCACGCCTACTGAAGCAGTTAACGATAGTTAATTACCCTGTAACACCTTCAGTGGGCGTGCGAGACATCTAAGCCGCTTAACATGATAGCAATTTAACAAGAATCCTCTTGGAGATAGATAGGTCCAAAATTAGTACGATAGGTTCTGGGAATGGTCTCCAGGATCTGAATCCTAAGTTGAAGGAATCACTGTGAGCTGGTTGTATTGCTCAGTCAATTTATATTGTCTCATGATTTTTAACTTGTTCCCGGATAAGCTTTTAGTGTCACATATACCGTTTCGATTTTTACAGTCATATAATTTTTTGTGACTTGCCATTGTAGAACGGTAAAGGTGAGGAATGTGAAGGAATCGACGGTGTCATTCAGGCATATTATGACGCCCTGTCAAGGGTCCAGCTCCACGGACCGACGTGTTTTGCACCATCCATCGACTCCATAGCAAGGTGATTCAAATAGTTATATCATTTCGAAACCCTTTGACTTTAATTATGCTGCTGGTTTAATAAACGCTTTATCTGCATTTGGAACAATATCATGATTATATGTGAATTAGTGGACGTTTATGAAGACTATAATGGCGTGATTTTTTCATTTACTTCGAATTGAGAAGTCTGAGCCATGTAAATTTACGTTCTGTCCGTTTGTCAGAAAATTTATATTACCCAACACCATTTCATTGTACATGTACTTAGATACAAGGATATGGAAACCACTGTACAGTTGCACCCTAAAGGTACATGGGAAATTATCTATTTTGTTCCTTTCCAGACAAGCTCAAAAACGAAAAGACGGCAAGGACTACTTCATTTTACTCATTTTAACAGACGGCGTTATCAACGACATGCCTGATACGAAACAAGCCATAGTAGAAGTGAGCACCTTAATATTATATTCTATCAGACATCTCTCTCTCTCCATCTCTCTGCCTCTCTCTCTCTCTCTCTCTCGGTATGCTGAGATTTAAAATGAATAACCACAGACCAAAGTATCACCCTCTGCCGTTGGCTCGGGGTCAAATTCTCCACAATTGAACTTCTTCTCCCCTGTAATAATATGTTTCAAAAAGTGCAAAGTGGCCCGCGGGAATGTGCACGTGATGATGTGAAGTCCTTCTTTAAGAAACCCTTAACTTTGCCTTTAGACGCAATAATTACGAATGATTCATGGTTTCAAAATACTGATCTTTGACAAAATTCAAAACACTGTTTATTTCGCAAAGTAGCTATAGTACGAAAAAGGGAGCTGTAGTATGACTATCCAATTTAGTGCTGAGTTTTTAGGGCCTGCTCTCAAACTCTGGTGAATAAAACATACATGCTACTAACATTTAACACGAAAATAATGAACTTTACCGTGTTAATTAAACAATGGCCTTCTTCCATAAAGTACCGCTTTTATCAAGTGGTTATATG
>NW_019776050.1:63658-128399 GCF_001039355.2 Lingula anatina | reverse complement strand
CTGTGCTCTGTTTGTTTACCCTAGCTCTGTTGTTTGATATTGTTTCCAGGCCCACAGGCTCCCCACCCTAACTGCTGTGGAAGTACCAGATGGAATTGACTGGAAGAAAGTCTCGCAATACGCCATGGACAAGTATGGAAACATTTTCAAAATTAACTTTTTTCTTTTTTTTTTAAATTTTTTTGTCAATTTTCGTTCAAAGCAATTGCTTATCATGAGAAACATAAGGAAATGCAAAATGCACTCTATATGCCAAAAGGTTGTTATGCCTCAAACACAACTGTTACTGTATTTTATATAGGGTTCGACCCGAATGCTGGTATCCATAAGTTTCCATGAGCAAGATAGAAACAGTCAGGATTTGGAACTAATAATCAATATAACCGTACAGATGTATTTTTCAGGTATAAGATAGAGTTGGCTGGTGGTCTAGGGGCCTCGGCAGGAAAAGTGTGGCGACTTGGCTTTATGGGATACAATGCGCAGCCAGAGAATGTGCGAACTACTCTCCGTGTCCTGCAGGAGGGGATCGAATGGTACAGGAATAGTCCCCAGTCTAAGTTGTAGACAGATGGGCCCTCTCATTGGACAAATTAGTATCCAATCGGTGGGCTTGGTACGGATTGTGTGTGGAATATGGCATGGAATCAATCTGATTGAATGCTTCTCTTCTCTGTTGTGCATTTTTTAATTATAAGCCAATTAGTGTTTACTATATGATATTTTCCAAACACCCTTGATAATTGAAACATGCAGTACTTAATAAGCAGTTATTGTGAACATGTGACTAGTTTGAGGCTGTTTGTCATTTATCCATCCCTATCATTCATTTTCCTGACAATTTTCAGAATTGCTCTTGCCCATTTGGTTTTTGCATCAACAAACATGATATATTCGAAACCCTTCTCTTTTCACTTCAGCCAAATTAACATGGAAACATGAATTGCTTTTGAGATTTTTAACTTTGAATGACAAGGATTTTTTTCCATGGTGATTTTATATTTATGCTTGAATAGGCATATAACAATCTCTTGATGTGTTGATATTAACTTTTTGAAAGTACTAAAGAGAAAATTAAACATTACACTTGAACTCTTTCCTTATGCTTCAAGTACGTAAACCAGGGTAGTTATGGCATGAAAAGCAACTCTTACAAATCATTATCATAGTGTTCAGATCATAGCTAAATGCTGCAGCTGTGGCAGTGATGAGAAGCTTCAATCATTCAGATTGATTTGGACTGCTTTTTAGCCCAAATGGCAGGGTTGCCCCCCCCCCCTCTCTTTTTTTTTTTTTTTTTTTTTTTTTTTTGCTAGAGCTTTACCCCTAGACCTAATATTGGAATATATCATTAAGAATATTTATTTGATTTTGTGAAGTATAAACAAAGTTTGAATACAAATCTGAGATGTGTTTTTTATTTAATTATTATTTTTGTCACATATTTGGAGTAATCTTGGAAATTTGTTTGAAAAATGCTAATCAAATTTGCTAGTAGTTGATGGGAGATGGAGAAAAAATTGAAGTCATTGGAAAAAAATTGGTAAGAAGGTGGAATTAGGAATGGATACAGAAACATTTGAATGTTATGCAAATTTAAAATGTTGATTCTTTTAATAGCTGGTCATGATTGACACCCTCTTACTCTGTTATTTTCATTCATTAATTTTAATACAGTGCATAACTTAACTACATTTCTATACAGTGTATGGAGACAAGTTATAACAGAGCTAAATGATAAAGTTACACCATTTTTCACTAGGAAATGAAAATAAGAAAAGGTTCTTGAAGAACAGAACCTACAATTTGGAATTTGGTTATATTTGTTTTAGCCAAATTCTTCTGTAAGGTAAGTGTTGATGAAATGCATATTTTATACATATTTTTTAAATCTTAACAGGAGCAAAGCTGGTGGAGATGCCAAGTAAAAAACAGTTGTGGATAATGTTAACAACTGTTACATTAATGGAAGATGTTGGCAACAATAATGGATTAAGTAAACAACAGTAAAGAGAGAAACAATAAGAATGGAAGATGATAGCAACAATAATGGATTAAGTAAGCAACAAAAATGGATGTGAACAACAATGGAATAAGTAAACAACAATAGAAAATGTAAACAACAACAGTAGAAGATGTACACAACAATAATGGATGAAGTAAACGACAACAATGGAAGTTGTAAACAACAACCATGCAAACAATGAGGAAAACAACAAAGGATTGAATAAGCAGCAAATGAATAAGCAGATAAAGTGATGGTCACAATGATAAAGATTATAACTAGGAATGAACATAAAATCTGAAACAACCAGATAAGAATTATAAAATACTGTTTCAAAATTATGGCTGTGATTTCGTTCATCTCTCTAAATGTTGTCAACATGATGAAATAAAAAAAGAATCCAGAATATAAAGTATTTCGAAAGTATTTTAAAACTTGCTAAGAATTTAAATGCCTTGAAGTGTTTTCATATTTATTTTTCCAATCCTTCAATGTGTAAAATTTGGATGATGGTATTGAGAATGTTAACCCTGATTACAATGACAGCAGAGTTCTTGTTTATCTCTTACTATGATTCACATAAGATGCACTTACTCCATTTATATTTTATTATTTGTAATTTGTTATTTCTTTTCTTATACAAGCGCTATTGTTATATCATACAGTAGGGAGAAAAGGAGGAGATAATACTTGTGTGTGTATATATACTAGTATATTTACAATTTCTTAGTATATAAGATTTTAAATTTCCACTACAGCATTAAATTTAACAGTTAAAATGTAACATATTTGATGAAAATGTCAAGGAATCCTCACACCATTAAGATTGCACTAAATATTTTTTTAAATCAAGTGTTTAATCCTTGTTGATGATATATTTAAATAGATACTATTCTACAAATGTGCACTTTCAGGAGGAGATTTTTTAAAAATTAACTAAAGAGCAGTAGTTTAAAGGTTTGGATTTTAAAAAACTTAAATATTTGTGCATGAAATTTAGTGGGATCTTTACTTTGTATTCGTCCTCATACCTCTCAATTTTGATGGGGACCAAGTGTTCTAGTACTAAAACAGGTCTAGATGCAATGGTTTGCTTATCACATTTTCAATTGACTGATCGATTTGGAGGTTATGCCAAGGAGGTTATGTTTTCACCCCTGTTTGTTTGTTTGCCCGTCTGTCTGTCATCAACATAACTATAAAAGTTATGGACCGATTTTGATGAAATTTTCAGGAACTGTCAGAAATGGGCCAAGGAACAGATGATTAGTTTTTGGTGGTGATCCGGATCAATAATCAATCAGTAATCGGTGGAGACTGCTGCCTTGGCGAAGGTCTGCGCTCTCATATTTATTTTGAATATATGAAATTATGGATAATACGTTTATTATTATGTTAATTATATGTTGATATGATTATGAATAAGAAGACTGCATACTTAATATCTGATAATAAAGTCACAATCTTGTAACTTCTTTGTTTGATTATTATTATTATTATTATCATTACTATTATTATTGATGTGCATTTACCATGATACTCACAGAAATTCAGATGGATTGCATCTTCTAAACTAGCCAATAGTGATGGTACTCCAGTATGTTGGGCACTCTCTATAAGAAGCCCTTGTATTTGCTTACATTAGATAGAAAGACTTCAACCAATTTGTTACTGCTAGAACATACAGAAGGTCAAGATACTGTACCCTCTACCAGGGCTGCAGTTAAATTATGTATACTTTCTCCAGCGCGTCAGCAGAGAATTGTGTTATGAACTGGTCAGAGACATCCGTAATATCTTGTGAAAATTCAATCTGTGACCCTGTTAGAGGCTAGCGGACCGCTACATGTAGTGTGCTTACTGATTTTAAGCATAATTTGCCAACTGAGCAAATTTTTAGCCCTTAATCCCGTTGGGCTCTTTTGTCGAAGTTTGACATTACACAACCAAATAGTTTTAGAAAAGAGTTAAAAAAGAAACCAATGCTTTAAATGTGAGCAAGACGTGACATGATGGGCATTGAATACTGCGAACTCCAAGATGATAGAAATGGGTTAAATTTTCTTGCGGTTAACATATTGATTTAGTTCTTTTTAACTGGGACGCGCGCGTGCACAGAACTTTGCTGTCACAAACATACATTTTAATACTTGATTAGGGCAAGGTTATCAAAATAAAAAGGTGGATAAAACCCAACCTTTAGAATAACAAATCGGAAAACGTGGCACTGACGTTTTGTCCAAAATGAGATTTTCATGTGAATTGTGAATGATAGAAAATTACCCGGGCTGTTTGCCAAGCACTGTCTTCAAAAAAGTGAACCTCTTTCAATATCTTGTACTATGAATATTTTTGTTGGAGAATACTTAAATGACGGTTGTCATTCATCCATTGAAAGTTCAACTGAAATATTGAAGCCTGTTAAAACACTTCATTCTTCATTGTGCCCTATGCGACATTCAAGTCCTTATTTCTTTTACGGCATTTCGTTATGCTAAATTAGTAAAACAAAATATTCATAGAGAAAATATCTGAAGACCTTAGCAACGTTGAAATGAAGAAGATATTTGGCAAGATTTCAACAGAATTTCACCTCTTTGCAACCCCACGTGAAACAGATGGAAATTTGTACCTGTAATAAATTACAATCTCTGCCAATGGATTACGTAATGTTTTCGGATGACGGATCTAATTGAACATGCAAAATCTAACGTTAATTCGCAAACCTGCATATTCTTCTTATCGTAATTCGAGTAGTTTTTCCCCTCAATTGAATCAACCAGTTCAAGTTCATTTCAAGGAGATAGACTTATATATAAGGTTTGATAACCAAGCACCAACTTGAGACAGGTGCTATAGAGCACTGAGAAGAGAGGCCTCTTTTAACAACGCCAACTGAAGAAACAAAAAGACAACAGAATCGCCAGGAAGACAGTGCTACTTATCCTGCTGCTCGTTCGCTTCATTGGGACGGGTGAGTGCTGTCAATTGTCACTTTTGAACATTGCTGTTCATTATTCAGGAAGAAAGTCTGTAACACACTCAGTTATTATAAGACTGGGTTCCCATACTTAGATCGATCCATCTGGATCGACCTAACTTCCAGGGGGGGTTCACGCTAAATTAGCTCAAGAGGGAGCCGAGCGCGTACGAAAGTTAATTACCCCCTAACAGCTTTTAGTAGGCGGGACAGACATTTAAACCGTTAAGTCGACAGCAATTTAGTGAGACTCCCCAGGAAGATGGATCGATCCAAATATCTGTGGGAATGGTCCCTAATAGTTTCTACAAAACGACTTGTGGCCATTAAACGGGCTATTTTCCCCCTCACCAACCATTTTCACCCTTTTTATAGGTAACTGGATTATATTGTATAATATTGCAATAGGAATTACAAAAAGAAATAACGCTTAGAAATTATTTAAAGAGATGTTTTAAAATTGACAATGGGACAAATGGTAAATTATATGACATGTATTTGTTACACTCCTGATAAATTGAAGGAACGGGCAAGATAGTAACAGACCAAGTTTTTAAAACATTTTTAAAACTTCACCGTTGTGAGAGTCAAAAAGTGATGAACATTTAAAAAAATTAAATGCTACATGCAGGAAAAGGATTTCGAAAATGTTAAACAGCCTCTGCTTTAATTTTCGAGAAGAAGAATTTTTAATTTTTAAACTACTGTTCTTCAATACTGTTTATTATGCATTATAATCATAGTAATTGACTGTGTGCAGTAAATCATTTGTCAAAAAATCACTTAAATTTTTTAATCCATATCAATAATGTATTTTAATTGATACTATGTTTACTAACAATTGTAAACTAAATATACCTGGCTTGCCAACTCGACATGTCAGCAGCTTTTTAAAAGTATATCTGAAGAACAGTAGTTAAAAAATTGATTTTTTTAGAGCTGTGCATGCCTAAATTTTAGTCAGTTCTTTACTTTGTGTTCACCATCAAACGTCTCAATTTCGGGGGGGGGGGGGGGGGGGGACCAAGCGTAAAAATGTTCTAACACACTACGTGTAGAACAGAAGATTTAGAAACTAGGAGTTGCTTATCACATTTTTATTTGATTGATAAATTGATTAGTTAATTTTGATTTTCATTCATTATATATGTGTGTGTGTGTGTGTGTGTGTGTGTGTGTGTGTTCTTAAATAAATAAAATGATGGATAAAAAAGACTCTCAGGGGCTTATCTAAACTTTTCTAGTGAAAAATCTATCTAGTGCCATTGCCGATACTAAGCATATAATTTTACCTACTGCACGCTTTTTTAGTCTTAGGCCCTTTTCCCTGTTAAGTCAAATGTTTGACATCACAGAACCAAATAGTTTTAAAAAAAGAATTTAAAAAGAAACCGATGCTTTGAAAGTGAACAAAATGTGATATGATAGGCATTGAACATAGTGAGAGTCAAGACGAAATAAATGGGTTGCATTTTTCTTGTGTTTTTGATATTGATTTAATTCTTTAAAACTGGGACGCGTGACCGTAGGTTTAGAGTCACTAACATTTATTTAAATACTTAATAAGGGCAAGGTTACAAAAATAAATAAGCCTGTATAATAAGAAAAAATATAAAAAATGAGGATTTGCAGATTTGCACGTGAACTGAGAATGATAGAAAGTTACCCAGGCTGGTTGCCAAGCACTGTCTTCAAATTAAAAACCTCTTTTAATTTGTTGTATTATGCCACTATGAGAATACTAAAATGATGATATTCATTTTAAACATTAAAAGTCCAACCAGAGTATTGAAAATTGTTCAATACTACATTGTTAATTGTGTCTTATGAATCTTTAGCGACATTTAAGTTCCTATTTCCTTTATTTTGATATGCTAAAGTATGGAAACAAAATGTAAATATGTCTGATGACCTTAGAAACGTTGAAATCAGTAGATTTTTTTATTAGCTTTCAACAAACAAAAAATCACCTCTTTGCAACCACGTGAAACGAGCGCAAAATTGTTTGTAAAATGCACTTGCAATACTATTACAATCTGTGCCAACTGAGTACCTAATGCTTCGAGTGATAGATCTTACTGAATATTAACATCTAGGGTTAATTTGTAGAACTGCATTTTTAATTAATTGCAAAATCCAATAGCAATACGAATAGTTTTTTCCAATTTAAGCAATAAGCGGGATATTTTAATGAAAGCGGCTTGATTGTTAAAATTAACTAAATCAACTATTACCCCGTGTTTGCTTGTTCACTTATTTCCTATGTTGACAGATTGGGTGATAATGGCGATTAAATGGATAACATCACATCATATGAGATTTAATGTTCCACAATAAATACATCGCAAACAACATTTGAAGCTATCTTCGTAATTATTCTTAAATCCATGCTTGCCGTCGGGCCACTTGGAACATCATAGATGGCTACCCTACGTAGGTTATTACAAAAAGCACACTTAAAAGAACAATCGAATAACTATGAATGTCGGAGAGGATTCATAATTATGGTTACCATTGTTAAGTTTATCCTAGGAAAATCCGTTCTATGCCTGTCGTAAGAGCATGGTACTAGTAAGTAAATCGTGCAACATTTGATGTAAATGTTAGAGGTTATCTATTTCAATAAAAATCATTTTGTCTGACAATCGACTTCATGGTAATCTTTGAGAGTCGAACAGACGCCGGTAGAGGACACGTTTCTAGACAGGGCCCAGCCCGTATATGTCGTCCTAAGAGCACGTTAAGGTCAAGGACGAGCACGCATCAAAGTCAGTTCAAGGAGATGGAGTTTCATAAAAGGGTGGTTAGCCGAGTTCCCTCTTCAAACAGGATCTGAAGATTGCTGAGTAAAACGGTCTCTACCTGAAGCGAATAAAGGCAAAGGAATCACAATGAAGAGATTGGTACTTATCCTGCTGCTTGTTTGCATCATTTCGACTGGTGAGTGTTGTCAGTTGTTACTTGTGAAAATTTCTGTTCGTTAGTTAGGAAACGAGTCTGTCATACACTTAGTTTTTGTAGTAGGTTCTCCAAAACAACAAATGGCAATAAAAGGACATTTTTTCCAGAAGGTCAAGGACGAGCAAGGGAGTTTTTTTATTCTACAAATGTTGATTATATGGACTCAAAATTGATGGACATTTTTTCTTCTTTTCATTTAGGTACGTTCACTTATGGTGTTGAGATAAAATTTGATTTATTTTTCATTTCAGCTCTTTAACCAAGTGATGCCCTATACTGATCTCTCACGTTATCTTGATGTGTAATACGGTGGTACTAATTCCTTTTCTTTTTTCAGTCCTTAGAATCAGTGATGCGGTGGCCATTCCACTGTCAAAAAGAGCAAGGAACGAGAAGCAGCTGAAGTTAGACGAACGCAGTTCGCCAAGCACCGAAACTGCACCAAGCACCGAGACTGCACCCAGCACCGAGACTGCAGATGACTCTGATGACTCTGAGGACTCCGAGGAATCTGAAAGCCGTTAAAGAAATATGGAACAACACACATGTATTAGCATCTATCCCTTTGTCGAGTCGACCAAGTGCGTCCATCCGCAAGCCAACATTTTATTTTTGTTATTATAGTATATTCTTCATGGCTGAACACTATACATGAGATTTATAACTTGAATTCTACAGCCATGGCTGCAGTCGAGAGAGGGGTTGCCTAGCAAAGAATTGGACATATTTTCTGGAACTTTATTAGTGTACGCCTTTTCCTTCGCTGCATCACATTTCACAAGGTTGTTAGTTTCGCTTGAGCCACCGTCTAGATCGGCATCACAGGCGGCACAAATTACTGGATTCCAACGTTTGTAATAGGAATGACTGAAAGTAAAATACGTGACCTTGACAATGTCTTAGTAAACAATTTTTATTGTTCTTTAATTTCAAACTATAGCTAATGTGAGTTGCCCTATAATATGATTTTGTTTCAGTTAACTGCTTCGCTTATTGCTTGAATAAAATGGAAGCTACAAAGGCAAATATGTGTTTCTGTTATATGAAACAAGAAACAAAAACAACTTACACTAGTACTTTAAATGAATAAAATAGAATTAAGATATTGATAATAATAAAAAAAATCTTCAGTGAATTAGACCACAAATAAAACAGGTTGAACGTACTTCGTTTGATAAAAGCACAATTCTATAAGAATACATGAATATAATATAATATAATATAATATAATATAATATAATATAATATAATATAATATAATATAATATAATATAATATAATATAATATAATATAATATAATACACCGAGAAAAACATATTGGAAAATCAGTTTATGTCAATATGGGTTAATACTGTATATTCATCAATGAATTGATAAAAGAATATTACGTAGAACAGCTCTCAAAAATAATATGCCGTTTAACAAGAGACTGCAAATTTACACATATCAACGTTTTGCATCAACTATGTTTTTCTTTCGTGTTATGCAGAACAAGTGCTTTATTTCTTTTCCCAAAGGAACATTTGATAAATGATTCAATGACACAATACTTTGTTATTTCTTAAAGATGCATATGAAGTCAATTTTGGTCACAAAAGCCAAACAAATTTCAGGATATATTTTCAAGTAGTATGACTAAGAGAATTGCCAAAAGGCATTGTCTAATTTTACCTGAAAATGATGTTTGAACAGATTTTTCTGCTAGCATTCTATGCTGTATGTCAATGGGGCAGCAAAGTAGGTCACGGAAGTAGGTTAAATTTTTGACCAAAAATTTAAAGAAAGGAGCAGTCTAAAGCTCTTTTATGGCTGATCGAGTGATCTATTGAGTGTATCCCTTGGCATGTCGAATTTATTTGAGACATATAAGAAACTAGTAAAAATGGTTTATATATGTTACTGGGAATCCACAGCTCACCGATGCTCGGTTCGTATGTATCTTTAACTAACCCTGGTACGGGAAATAATATTTAAACATAATATGCCTGTAAAGTAAGCATGATTACAGAAAATAAATAGGTGTGAAGTACGGTACATAATTGAGTAAATGAAACAAGACATTTAAATTCACATAAAAAACAAAAGCAATTCCATTCCTGGAGCAAATTGTTCGAAGGTGTTGTGGAGGGAAGTGGCAGATTTATGTCCTGAACCCCCCTTCGATTTCTGAAAAAAAATACCAATGGTCCCCTTTTGAAAGTAGAATTTTGACTAGCTGAATTATAGTTCCAAACCGAACCAAGTGGCACCGTTCGCCCTCTAAAATACCTAAGTTAAGGGGGCGGCTTTGCATCCGCGGACCTCCCCCAACCCCTTCAAATAGTCCTGGATCCGCCCCTGGTGGAGGATGTTCGCGTACTGTTCCGATGACAATAAAGGATTAGAACCAAAGGTTCCCAAATCATTGATTATAATAAAATCAGGAACTAAGGTTTCTTGCATTTTCTTACTGGTCTCCAAAATACGGTCACCACAAGGATATAGCTTAAATTTTTTTGAGACTCCAGCGGACATAATACGATTCCAGTAAGCCGCTGTTTAGGTTCTGGTTTTGCATGGCCCAACGATGCTGGACTTGAGTTCCCTTTGGTTGCCTGGCTATTCTTCTCTCGCTTTGGCACTTTTTTATTTTATTTTATTTATTTATTTATTTATTTATTTATTTATTTATTTATTTATTTATTTTTTTGTTTTTTAAACTAGGCTTGTACTGGCGCTTAAGTTATGTTCAGTTGAACGTTTCTTGGGAAATACGGACTAAATGGCGTGAAAAAGGTTTACGGCAATGACTCTGGCAGATTGTTCGGTTTCTATTGGTAATACTGAGCAGTGAGGCCAATCCGAAGCCTACCTGTTTACCTGTGGATACCTGTGGATACCTGTGGATTGCCCAGGGCTCCACTGTCGCATTGTCGGTGGAAGTTCTTATCTGGGGAATTCTTACTACTGGATACCCTTAGCCGTCTGGCAAGTTCTGTGTTATTAAAACTATCCTTTGTTGACATATATGACAAGACCGGTATAACTAGAAGAATATGGTTCAGAGTTTGCTTTTGACATTTACGTAAAATTCTCCAAAGGTTATTTTCCCCACTTTTTGATCGATTTTCTGACCCATTTGTGAGGAATTCAACTGGCAACCGCAAAATGAACTCCATGATGAAATCTCGTTATACATCAACCACAACTGTATTTCATATCGGGTTTGACCTAAATGTTGATATCTAACCTGCATATTCCATTGACATGATAGAAACAGACAAGTTTCACAACTAAAATACCAGTATAACTGCACACTCCCATTTCAGATAGGAATTGTCGGTTTTTCGAGGCCTCAGCAGAAAAAGAGTGTTTGACTAATTGGTTTGCAAAAGAAAACAGGTAGGTTATCGACTCATTTTCATCAAGAAAAATTCTTGTATTAATAGCGTAACGACGTTAGAGTAATCAAAGTTTTGGGAAAATAATTTAAAAATATCCAAGTACTTTCAAATGCAACAAAATTTTATTGATTGGTCTTACGTACGTGACTGACAAGATGAAGTACCGGTAGCTTACATTATCTTGTGATTTAGACATTGATTCAATTAAAATCAGGACGTGCGCACATCACCTATTCAATATTACTAACACACAACTAAATAATTGAGAAGGGCATACCAGCATAAAAGGATGAAACACCCAACCTGACGAATAAAAGAAATAAATCAGGTCATCACGTGAACTCTGAAAGGCACAGATATGTAGACTATACTAATAATAATTAATATCTTTAGAAAATTAGGTTATCACGTGAACTCTGAATGGCAGAAAAATTGAGAATTTCTTAATAACAATTAAAATCTATAGAAAATTACTGACAAAAGGTTTAACTTTTAAGTTTTAAAGCACTGCAATTTGTTTCATGAGCCCTATACAGTTTTTGGCAATATTTAAGTAGTAGTGTTTTTTTTACTTTTATTGGTTATGGAAACAGGATCTCCATCTAATGACCTAAAAGGAATGTTTGAATAAAGCGACTTTCACCAAATGAAATGTTGAATCCGTGTTAAAGAATGTGTAAGAAGCATGGATCTAATATTACCGGCGCAACACACTAGGGTAATAATTTCAAAAAACAAATTGTTCTGTCTTTCAGATTGCCTATGTGGTCGAATTAACCTGACCCCACGCTTAATGTTAGGGCAAAACCTGCACACCAGGTCATAAGGTCAAGAAGAAGCAGGCATCAAAGTCAGCTCAAGGGCATTGACTCCAGTATTAGAGTTGATAACCAAGTTCGCGCTTCAAACAGGATACAAAGATTACTGAGAAAGGCTTCTTAAGACAACGTCAGCTGACGCGATAAAAATGCAACGGAATCACCATGAAGAGATCGGTGCTTATCCTGCTGCTTGTTTGCATCATTTCGACTGGTGAGTGTTGTCAGTTGTCAATTGTGAAAATTTCGGTTAATTATTCAGAAAAGAGTCACACACTCAGTTAATGGTTCTTTACAACGACATTTGGCAATTAAAAGGGTTATTTTCCCCCAGAAGCAACATTTTCCTCCTTTACTGGATTACATTTTATTTTTATCGAAAGGACTTAGAAAAAGAAAAAGCTTAGGATATTTTAAAAATCTACATGGGGAAGGATGTGAATTGTCGGTAAATTGTCAATTAACATTATACTGCTGTGGGAGTCAAAAAGTGATAAACATTTATATAATAAAATTGTTGAAGAGGAATTTTGAAAATGGTCGGCAGATTGTGCTTTAATTTTCAAGAAGAAAACAATCGAAAAAAATCCACTCCGCCATAAAATTCTTGAAAACATTCTGTAGAAATTCTTTTTGTTAACATTATGTTGCACATTATGCCCATATGATTTCCTCAGCAGTATTCAGCAACAAGGAGACGCTCTCTTCAATTATTAATCAAATATAAAACGAGCTTTCTTGGCGGTAATCAATTGTGCCTTTTCTCCTGTCTCAGAGACGCTTTTAAAGACGAAAATATAGTATATCAACGTTAGCCAATATATGTTTTGGGCTCTTGTAACAGAGTAGTATCTTAAGGCCATGAGAGGTAAGCTTGACTCTAACGATATACCATGCAGCAATATGCTATCAGCTTTGGCTAAGTAGGTCTTAAAGCTAGTGACTCAACTGTAAATCGAGAAATAAAGTGACGGTGTTAAGGCCAAAGATTTTGAATACAGAGAATCAGTAAACTAAATTACATTTTTGCCAGATACTTTTGTGCTCTGCTTTTCTTTTCTTCTTCTTAAACATCTTTGCGTTTTTAAAAGATACTTTTGCATCGTTTGCCCCATAATTGCCAGACCCTGTTCTGGTTTTACTTTAGAAACTCACTGGGAAGTTGTGTATGGCAAAAGTGCAGGTTAATGTCGAAAGTAAGCATAAGTATAATAATGGCAGGAATTAATCTATTTTGCTTTCTCCTAACTGCCATATTTTGCATATTTTGTTTAAATATTTTTTAGTGTAGAAATGCCGGTTATACAAGCTTTTAAGATTGATGAATATTTGTTTCTTATTCTTTTTGGGTACATATATTCACTTCTGGTGTTTTAGCAATTAAATTTGTTTTTTTTTTTATTTCAATTCAACACTTTTACCTTCTGGTATTCCAATGTTATATTTCGATTAATTTAAATATGAAATACGGTGCTACTGATTCTTTTTAGTCATTAAAAATAGTGATGCAGTGGCCATTCCACTATCAAAAAGGGCACCCAAGAGGAAAACGATTAAAGCCAACGTAAAGTGGTCGTCACCAAGCACCGGAAGCGCACCAAGCAGCGAAAGTACACCAAGCACCGATGGTCCACCATGGATTGGCCTAAAAAATTATGGAACAACACACATGTTTCAATACCTTTCCCTTCGCCAAGTTGACTAAGTGCGTCCATCTGCAAACCTACCTGATAATCTTTTTAACTTTGCTAAGCAACGGTTGAGGACTCTTTATGAGAATCATGGTTTAACTTGAATCCTACAGCTGTGGCCTGCAGTCGAGGGGTGTTTCCTCCCTATGAATTTTTAATATCTTTTGGATTTTATTAACTGTAAGCCTTTTCCTTCAGTACATCGCTTCACAAGTTTGTTAGTTTTGCATCTGCCACCATGTTGATGGGTACCACTGGAGAGGCATACAATATAACTGGAATCCAACAGTTCAGAATATATGAAAGTGCTACCTGACCTGGACAGGGTTTAAGAAACAATACGAAGCAATTTCCCTATTTATGATTTTATATATTAAAACAGATCTGATAAGGGGTTTCATGTAATGGAGTTTCATTATATTTCAATTTCTTCGCTCTATGCATGAATAAAATGTTAACCAAAGCAATAAAACTGTTGTGGCCGTTTGTTTCGGTAAGGTGAGATAGAAATTAACTTATTAATGTACAGTGTAGTGCTTTTTATGAACAAAAAAATAATAGTACTACTTAATGATATATATGTAGAGCACAAATAAAACTATTCCTTTGATAAAGGCATGATATAATATAATATAATATAATATAATATAATATAATATAATATAATATAATATAATATAATTGGACGGAGAGAAGCACGTAGGAAGAGTTGTGAAAATCAATATTAGCATATACTATGTTTCCTCTAATGAATTAATAAATTAAATCAACGTACAGGTAGTTCTCGCACTAAAATGCCGTTGCACAATAGATCACAAATCTGAAATGAATATTGGTTTTTGCTTGCATGCATTTTAAGTTGTCTCTAACATACATCTAAATAGTTCATTAGCGTCGAAGTTGCCCATCCCGTGTAAAAGGTTTCATAAAGCAAAATATGGCGCTGTCGTCTAATTTGTTCATTGTATGCTGCTGAAGTTTTTTTAAAAAAAATTATAAAATTCATGGCATGTTCTCATGAGAACAGCGAATGGCGGAAAGCTTCTCTGGCAGATTGCCAAAAAGGAAATCACGCTGTTAATTAGAAGAAATCCAACGTCATAGGTGAAAGCCTAAATTACTATTTCATTTGTTCTTTCAAGTGATATTGTGTTGGACAACACCATAATAATTATAATCACTTATGCTATGCAAAATTACTTTCCATAGGTTGACGTTTTACATTATTTTTTTCCTGGACCCTATACAGCTTTTCTTAACCTTTAAGATCTTTAAAAAAATTCTTATATTTCTTTATGGTTATAATGATGAGACCAAAATGTTCACTAAAGAAATATTTGATGACCTTTGAAGATTTTGAAATAAAGTCGAATTTCGAAGGAATTTCAATAAACACGTTGACTTCGCTTCAAAGCACGGTTTTTAAATGGTGGCAGTTTGATATTAATAATGCAACTACATTTATCTCTTAAAAAAGGCAAAGACGTCAGTCTATCTGTCAACTTCATTTTTTGGTCCATTAAAAAGCTAAACATCGGGCAAGCCCATGCTAGAACCAAGGACACGGCCCACATAATTAATCCTAGGCTCACGTGTAGTTCCAAGGCTGATCATGCATCAAAGTCAGTTCAAGGAGTTTGCCTACTACATAAGGGTTGATAACCAACCTCTGACTTCAAACACGACTCTAAGTTTACCGAGAAGGAAGGTCTTTTTAAACGACACCAACTGAAGCGAAATAAATCTTACCTACGAAATCAATATGAAATCATCGGTGGTTATCCTGCTTCTTGTTTGCTTTGCTGCGACGGGTAAGTATATTCGATATTTAGAAAATGATTTGGTCAACTGTGCTCAACAGTAAGTTAGTAAGCTCAATACCATATGCATATATTGATGTTCAAATAGTTTTAATCTTAGAGGCTTGCTCACTGAAGTACAATGCTGTAAAGGGATGATTTTATATTAGTCAGATAAGATTTTAAATAATTGGTAGACTGGCGTAAGGTGTTCTTTATGACTTTACAGTTATTTCTCAATAAATTCGACAGATATATTTATCAGCTATAACTCCCAAAATAATTTGGTAGTAATTATAAAAGATGTTGACACGATGTACTTGAAAAAACTAATACAGAAAGTCTTGTATCAAAATGTCTCGATTAGTTATAACATTAGAAAAGAGAAGCTTCCGAAAATTTTCAGCAAATACCGTACATGATGTTAACCACCCTCTCTGATATCCCTGCTTCTAATTTAAGATTAACGAAGAAAACTTACTGGTTTGCCTGCAAGACTCCACTAACCAGTTTCATTAATTGACCCGCCAATAAATTCTTGAAATTAATACTGTATTTCTTCTTCTTTTGTAAATTATGTTCCACGAAGGCCTTATGATCATCTTTGCAGTCTTCAACTAAATAATTAATCGAATATGAATCAAGCTATGCTTATGATGTGACAGCGATTTTTCTGAAGTCTCACTAGGCTATAAAGGTTAGACTCAAACAATATAATTGACATATGAGAGAGGTGATCTGATATCTTCTGGTATAAAAGAATCAAATATAACTAATATAACAAATACTAAACATTCTGTGACGTGATATTAGGCCTATGGTATTTCAATATTATACCTTGATACTGAACATCGTGCAGTTGGTATTCTGTGGTATGCTTCAATTGCCACAACTGAACGTGGTTAGCAATGCGACATTATGTGCAGATCTAGGGACTGTTTCACATAAAACTTAAAGACAATACTTATACCTAATTCTTATTCGACTGAGGGTTATTCAACCTAATTGCATTTCCCAGATAATTTTGAGTATTTTTCTTTCAAGGTATTTTTAATGGATTGCCCATAACTGCCAAGCTGTAATCTGATTTACTTACAGTGAACTTTGTGTGCCAAAAATGAAGATAAAAGTTGGCATAAAATGCTGTAATACCACGATTTTTTTTCTTGTATTTTGGACACGATCCATGTTTTCTGTAATTGCAAAACGTATTTGTGTTCTATTTAAAATTTGTAGATGTTTTCTATTGTAAAATACTGGTCAAGTTAAAATGGTGCCTTGATTGTTGAACAATTGAAAGCATTAATGCCTTTCTCCTCGTGTATACCAGTTCTATAGTAATAATTTCTCATACAACGGCTTCCGTAATACAATGGCTTGGGTATATATATATATATATATATATATATATATATATATATACAAAGGGGTTGTCGAGACGCCCTTCTTACTTATGGGGTGCAAATGTGACCGGATGATAAGTTGTCACCGTTTTCACGCTTATTGTATCACGTGGGTCGAATGAGCGTGGAATATAAATTCCCCGCGCTACTTCTTATACGTGTCATTTCTTCGGTCATTTTTGCCTCTGTCATTCGTCAGATGTACTTTATATTAAATAAAGGAGCTGATATGGAAACTAATGTGCATGTCAATATATATCGAGTTACATTTTTATTTTCGGACATTTACATTCATACCTGGCACTGAGTCAATCTTTACACCAATTCCGGTGAAAGTAATGTATAATTATCTGTATTGTGTATATGCCAGCTATCCCAAATTCGTCTTTCGGCTTATCCTGGTGAGCAATACAGTGCATTTCATTCCTTTTCAGTTATTCTAAATGGTGAAGCAGTGAACATTCCACTATCCATAAAAGCATCGGTCGGAGAGGATGAAAACTTGAAAGACCAAATAGAGCCACGAAGCAGTTCAGGGTCCTCACCAAGCACCGAAAGCTCAGAGAGCTCTGAAAGCCGTTAAATGGATATCGAACATGTATCAGCTTCTTTCCCTTCGTCCAGTCAACCAATTGTGTCCATCTGTAAAACAATCTGATCCACTTTTTAACTTTGCTAAACAATGGTTGAGGACTCTACAAGTAACACTTGTTTATCCTACGTTCTACCTTCAGAGACGTAGCCTACAGTGAACGCCCCCCCCCCTTAGTGGAGGGGTTTGATAAAAATGACAATATTTAAGAAACAATTGGAAAGCAGTTATATTACTGCATTTATTAACATTCTGAATGGGTAAGATTTGGAGCTTTATGCTCTTATATCTATTCTCATTCAGTTTCTAATGTAAAATGATGTTGTTTCAATTTATTACTGTACCTCTTGCTTAAATAAAGTCTTTGCTGGCGATATGCGTTTCAGTGATCGGAATAAAACATTTTAATATAATATAATATAATATAATATAATATAATATAATATAATATAATATAATATAATATAATATGCATTCGTAATAAAGTCTCAGTTTTGTAATTTTTAAAAATAAATTTTCTATCAGGGATTCACCAAGATACTTTGCAGTAATTAGAATAATAATAAAACTGGGAATTGTCGTTTAAATTACCAGCAATTCTTATAGTTCCCAATGGTATGTTGCCCATGTTAAGCATCATTTGACAACTTGGCGAATTCCAGAGCTTAATGATATGAGATTTTTATGGCAACAAAAAAAGCTTTGGGAATAATCAAAACAGGCCCATGTGTCTTAAAAGCTAAGAAAGCGTGATACATAAGTTCTGTAAATAAAGTAAGCGCAATAAGGTTGGCGCCAGAAGAAACGGGATACACTTTTCTGCTGTTCTGATATAGTTATGGAGCAAGCACACTTTAAGCGTCATTGACATAAATCTAAATACTTGATAAGCGTCGAGGTTACCAGTACAAAATGGTGGATAAAGCCCATCCTGTGTTATATTATTCACAAAACGAAAACTAAGAAAGTTTGCTCTGTCGTGTTCTTTTCAAATCTGGAGCTGAAGTAGGCCAAATTAAATAACAAATAAACATATTTTAAGTCACATTTCCACGTGAACTGTGAATGGCAAACCTTGCTCTGGAAGGCTGACATTACTTTCAAATGGGGAAATCACCTTGTTAAATAGAGTAAAAGAAATTCAATCCCATAAGTGAAAGCCTAAGTTTTTTATTGTGCCTCACTCATAATTAAATTTTATTTACAGTTTGACTTAGGCTTTCAATACCATCACGTTCTCAAAGCAATGGTGTAACATATATTGCTTGCTCCCCCAAAAATCTTTGAAAAAATTGAAGATCCAATATATTGTGAAGCAACGAAAATGTGATAAGATTTAGTTTGAATATATTAAGTGCAATAAAATTTGTGCCTAGATTGAACTGGTTACATTTTTAGCAGGTTATTTGTTGAATTATAGTTCCTTTATAGGCCTACTGGTCGCAGCTGAAGCTGCGCAAGCATAAATCAAAATAATTATTGGTCGTTGATACTTTTTAGAAAATGCATAATATGGAATTGAGGTGTGGCAACCTTTTCGATGAGAATTAAAGAGGTACAGATTGGTATAAAATTTAAAAATAAGTTACATAAAGAACACAAAATGCTGCCTTCATACTTTTAACAAGATGTCACGAGGTTACCTGTTTATGGCACCAATATGAATTACTCACTTTCACGTGAATTGTACGTGGAGGAAATAGCTCGGGAAGGCTGCCAAACGTTTTCGTCAAATAAGGAAATCACTTATTAAAAAATATCACATGATCTGAACGCCAAGGCAAAGGTACTATTGATAGTTTGCCCCATGATCACGATTTGCTTCAAGGACGAGCATGCATCAAAGTCATTTCAAGGATAACAAACGCAATATAAGTGTTGAAAATCACACTTCCACTTTAAACAATACCTAGCGATAATTGTGGAGAATACTGCCTCTAAAAATATATCAACTGAATCGAGAAAAGGACATATTTACGAAATCACTATGAAGACGTTGGTACTTTTTCTGTTGCTCGTTTGCTTCATTGTAACGGGTAAGTATTGTCACCTCTGAATTTGTCATTTTATATACAGAAAGTCATTTTATTAGCTAAGTTATACATTAAGTCTCTGTAATTGTCCCTTTAAAATAATCTTCTGGAGTTACGATACATGAAGGTCCCATATTATGAATGCCGGTTTGAAGAAACTGTTGAAACATGATATCATGCTTATTTTCTTAACAAATGCCATAGTTGCATTTGTTTTGAGTTTCTTTAAGACTGAACAGTGGAATTCTTTATGTGCATTACTTTTATTCACCTAGTACTGCACGATGTTCCTCACAATGCTCTCAAATAATCAAGTTTTTGCCTAAAGTAAGAAAGCATATATTACATTACATTCTTGATGCCTGAAAAAAAACCTTTTATACACACTGTTGTGCGCGCGTTTTTTAAATATCTTTATATATATAAAATAGTGAAAGGCTTTGGTCAAAAAAATATGCATGCCGCTGAAAGTTTCAATATTCCATACGTTTTTTGTACGTGTCTGCCTGCTGCTCAACTTCCCTTTGATCCCGCTGAATAAAACAGAACGTTTATTTTTCAGTCATTAGAAGTGGCGATACATCGGCCATCCCGCTGTCAAAAAAAGCGGGAAGCAGAATTAGCGGAGAGCAGATTGAAGCCAAATACAGTAGGTGGGCATCAATCGACCCACGTGAGCTACGCACTACAAGTCCGGAGCTCCTCGAAGACTTTGGCGCCGTCCCCACATTTAATTAATTTGGATCAACTGACACACGTGGACATCATTCCCAGTAAGACCATCCGCAAGCGAAGCTGATTATCTTTTGAACTTTGCTAAGCAATGGTTGAGAACTCTACATAAGCATCTTTCTTAACTGGCATCATGCAGTTCGGACCGGAAGTCTCTTATATGTTCTTCGGTAATCGGCTATTTGAGCAAGAGCGCTGAAGTTAGTGTCTAGTTTCTAGTTTCCAGTTTCGTTTTTCAAAAACTAACCTGGCAACCAGAAACTAGTGTCGTTTTTCAAAAACGAACCTGGCAACCAGAAACTAGTGTCGTTTTTCAAAAACGATTCTGGCAACCATAAACTAGTGTCGTTTTTCGAAAAACGATTCTGGCATCCAGAAACTAGTATTTTCAAGGTTTTTAAAAGACATCAACAAACATTTTATTTCAAGTTAATGCAATCAATTTTTCTTTTTATGTGAAATGAAAGTCAGTGACAACAAAAATATAATTTTTGAAATAAATCCTATATTGAATCATCTTGTATAGGCCCACGTTACGTTTCACGCAGCCCTCACATAGCAGTATATTCAACTAAATAAGTTACTCACCTCAAAAATTAATCAAATATGAATCGTTTTTTCATGATGTGACAGATATTTTTCTCTCGTCACACCAAAACCACTTAATTGACATACAAATATCATCTAAGCAGTATAATCAGCTAAATGAATTACTCGCTTTCATAGTTATTCGAATACGAATCAACTTTATGACAGATGTTTTTTCTCCAGTCACACCAAAACCATTAATCCACATAATAGAAATATGATTAAAGTTCTTTCAATTATTTTTGCATGGATTCCTCATTACTACAAGAATCTTATCTTGTTTTACTTGAAACTAACTTCAATTTATTTCAGATGTGTAAGGAGAGATGAAGGCCTACTTCAAAAGGTTGACATATAATACTGCGAAAGAATGTGGCATTTTGCATGTGGACCGCTTCTCCTATTTTTTAAATAGTGTCATAGTTGATAAACAGTATAAACTTTTGGTCCTTTTTTGCTCAAGATTCCCAGTTCTATCCCAATGACATCCGATCCAATGGCGCATTCACAACCAGTTGATCCGCGGATTAAGACATCCGAGGATCAAAATATGGCCGCTCTACTTGAAAGCTTAACTCCCTAATAGACACTGAATAGATTCGATCGCGCCAGGGATCACGCGACAGACCTTCAAGTGGATCAACTTTGATTGTGAATGCGGTCAGTGGCTCCTCTAGCACAATGGATTGCTTCGAGGTGAAATGTCCACCACTGTCGTGTTTTCACTTGATGCCCTTCAAGAATATAATATGTGTAGACCCAGTTATATATTATATTGTACACAATGAAATTATAGAAAATATTAAAATAGTAAACATTTTGAGGGAGCAACAAATCAATGAAACGCAACCTGTACTTTGAATTGGTAAGAAAAGGGCAATTTATTTAAAATTATTATTCACTTCGAATAATTTAGTACGTTTTGATATCTATGATTTGGGTTTCGTTTGAATGGCTGTGCGAAAATGATGAAAGTGAAATATTGTTTCCATTAATAAATAGAATAGGATGATATCTTTAAATTTTAACAAAATCCTCTAACACATCTATCTCTGAGTAAGTTGCAATGTCTTTGTAGGAAAGAAAAGCAGTTTTGATGATTTCATTCTCTGATATTTTTTTCATGAAAAATGATAAGCTATGCTATAACTGTAAACAGACTATACGAAAAGCTAAAGTATGGCACCGTGATAGGTGTTGATTTTTTCATCATTTATTGGAAACCCGCATATCCTTGTTCTCTGTCATGTTGTGGAATCGACCGTTTAAATTATGAAACGCAGTGAATCATACAGCTAGGTATCTGTGTCGTTAGATTAAATAGGCCTGTCTTCAAGCTCGTCCATGTGTCCTTAATTGTCTTAAAACTGAATGGCAAAACACTGAGAAGACAAAAGTCGTTTGGGAAGCTTAAATCTTCTGGTTTAAATTAATTAAATTTAGGCAATAATTCACAAGCATCTAGAGACAGATGTATTCCCGAACCATTAAATTGTGACTTTTGTTACCAGAATTGATATGAATATTGTTGTTGTTGTTGTTGCGGCTGTTATTGCATATTGACGTACACCTTAGGACAGGCAGGTGGGGAAGACTTTCGTGAACATTCTCGAGTGGCAAACTGAATTCAATAATGCTGTTGTGGATCTTAGAATTAAATGATTATAATCAAAATGCAGCTGACTTGAGTGGTGAGAGACGCTGTGCACTTAATCGACCTTATCGGCCTGACTGACCTGTGTCTTCACTTCGCCGACCTAGCTGTGTGTACAGCATTTGTCACCATGCAATAAGCTGATTAAAATTTGGAAAAATGCCCAGTAAAATTATACTGTCTTTTCGCGTGTTTCTATCCACAACTAATGTTGTTCTATATTTTAAATATATATTGCCGAAGGCCTCAGTATGCACGTAAAACAACTGTGTAGATTTACACAAGTGACCCGCTTCAATGGAAGCCGATCTCGCTTGTACGAACAGTGCAAGTAATCTCCTGCCATGTAACGTATTCAACAAAATGTTTCCATTTTCCCACACCAAAATCTCCTTCAACAGGGAAGGCGTATCTTAATAAACATTGGATCGGAAATACATTGGAAAAGAAAGTAACACAAAAATGCACGTTGTAGATACAGAAGGACATTCGAAACCTCTGTCTATACATGTTTGTTTAATCTGAGTCCGTGCCCTCAGTTAAAACTAAGGTTGTTCGTGACTAAATCACTGTTCAAACTATACTTATTTATTGCAATAATATATGAATCAACGTTATCCAAGGTAAAGGTATAATTAACACTATTAATGCCCCGATTGCTTAAACTTTGGCTTTAAAAGACTATCAATGTCATATTGTGGCTAAGTTGAGAAAGAGATGGCAAATTGATAATCTACATTCAAAAATATCATTATGTTGCGTATATAATCCCACAGATATTTAAGAAGAATGGGTATTTCCAATGCACACTAGAGGCTGATTGTGCGATCGCTTTGCTCTAACCAGTCCAAAATGAGACCGCCAGCCACATGGCTAACAGTCAGTTCAGTTTTGACTCAAATTGGTAACACCATCCACGAAGTGCATGTATCTTCTACCAGAATCGCAGATAATGATGACACCCTGTAACTTTTGGCCTGAAGGAAGCAATTTAATCTGCACGCTTGCAGATGGCATGACATTTGCTCTGCAAGAGCTGGGCTTCGAGCTGATGTTATAATGCACGCTCGTTACGCAACCTGTCTTGGCTTGCCTGTCTGCTAAAAAAAGACACGTGGTTTGACACGGTTCCCCAAAACAAAGTATACCACATCTCACAATTCCGTACTGCAGTTTTAAGAAAAATGGGGGCAGTCACATCAGGTTACAGGGTGGGAAGGTCGATATGAGTCAAACAAGTAGCCCTGTAAAGTCAACAGGCAGAGCGACCACGCCTATATATGGATGAACACTTATAGTGGGCCTATATAAAGGGCCTATAAAAAAGATTTCGTCCTGCCGACTCGTTGAATTGAGCTCAAAAAGTTCAGTACAGATTACGAAAGAGCTGACAGCCAATACAATGTTTTTATTATTTTTTATTTAAGAAAAATGGATTTTTATCATATGTGTTACGTGGAACTCTGCAAAAGCATTGTATGTATAATGAACATTGAAAGAGTAAATGTGAATTTAATAAATTACTTTCCGTTTAATCCATTATTTTATCTAGTAAAATATTAGATTATAGTAAAAGAAAATTATAACCGAGGCGTTTCTGTCCAAAGAATAAAAAAACAGATATTTTTAAATTAACAAAAAACACCTATTTTGTACAACTACCGCGTTTAGCCTTGTTCCGAAGTAGCAGGCTTTTCATAAGGGGCTGTTTTATCTGTCACAGAAAGACAAGTGATTAAGATCAGAACAGTTAATTATCTTGATTATGCAAACAATGGCCGGCCACGCAATCACCCTTCAGATTTCATCACAGGCTCACAGTGCAGAATAGTGCCATCAGTGACCTAGAGACATATCTGTGAATACCTAGTGAAAAATAATTTATTCCCCTGGTAAAGGGCGTCCCCGTAGCAGCCCCTTGCATTGTTTCAGGCGCTTTTTTATCGTTTGTCTTTCAGACTGCTTCGATCCTTTTTGCACTCACATTGTAAAGGGACCGAAAATAAATGCGTCCAATGCAGCTACAGTAACTGACCTAGTAGATTTAGTGCATTGACATTACCATCGTTAAATGTTCTCAAATCAATGCCAGAACTATTCCAATTATAAAACCGCGTCATCTGGAACGCAAACAGTTGTATCAATAATGAAGCATATAGGTTAATGATGCTAGTCTTCTGTCAAGGCTATGTGGTTGGTGTTCAAGACATGGAGGTGAATCACAGGCCCGACACCTTCACTAAGACGTTGTCTTTTCCCCTCATGCCCAGCTACTCCTCTTCCATCGATTTAAAAAACCACACCCGAACACGCTTGGGATTTACAGGGTACACATACACACATTGGACAATAGAAGTGTCACCCCCTGAATCAGAGTAATCAAAGTTATAATGCCTAGTCTACTTATAATGTGACTAATGATTATAAAACCGCTGTACCATGGAATTAATTATATTGTTGGTCTTTTTATGTTTAATGTTGATAAAGGCCCCCTTTACACTGGATGGCGTCCTTTGTGCGACCATGAAACTGTCTTAGAAAGGAGGCACAATCATCGCTTTGGATACAGAATGAATGCTCAAGATCGGCAGTTGTCGGCACGTGAAATATCATATTTTATTTTACTTTCAAACGGGGCCGTTCTGCGGGACGCAGAAGGGACGCCGTCCAGTGTAAAGGGGGCTTAAAATGATACCAGGAGCATATCATTCCACAGTCATTTATCTCCCCCAAAGTATTGGTTCAGTAGTATTGTCCATTGTGTGTAGGTCTTTGTTCGGTATCTCCATGCGGTCATTACCCCTCTCTGTCCGCATTTCGATAATGTTACAACTTATGTTCTAAATATGCTGTTCTTGATACGAATTATCAACAAAAAAAGCTTGATTAAATTGCTAAATATTCATTTGCTCGAGAATTGTTTGGAGCTGAAAAAGCAAAAAATGTTCAATCTTCTGATTGTTACAAATTGCAATTTTACGTGTGCGAAACGTTTACCTCCATCATTCATTAAGTATTAAAAACTGTAACGCAAACTGTTGGTGACACGCCTTCTTGAGTTAAACACATAAATTACGGTGATTTTGGGCTTATTTTCAGTTGAGAAGGTTCGTGGGGAAGACTATATTCAACAGCTTATCTACAAGTCCAAGATATCGTTGCCACTGTCGCTTCAGAGTTCCAGTATCAAATATGAAGACCGCTATTGTCCTACTCCTGGTTTGCCTTACAGTAGCAGGTAAGTCAAATGTAGCGATCGTCGTTGAATTGAAAAACCAATTTACCATTATAATTATTATCGTTATTATCATTATTATTATTATTGGACTTTTAAGTCAGCAACAGTTAATTAGCATTCACGGAATACGTAGGCTCAAACAGCTTTGGGTATTCAAATATGAGTAAATTCAGATATTGGACAAATGTAAGGTATAAATTTTATCTGTGAAATAATGTGAAATTATGTACTTATGGAAATTTTTCTTATAATGTGTGAACCCAAATCTGTCAAGCACTCAATAATTGCTGTTTCACGCTCGGGATAGTAACTTTTATTGCCCATAACTAAATAGTCAATTAACTTATAAATTGGATAAATACTAATAGTATCTTTCCTTAGAAGTAAATCAACATACAATTTGCTGCATTTTTTAACGTTTGCTGAGTTTTTTACTTACTTGTTTTTTTTCTTTTGGGACTATTGTTTTTAATATTTTTTAATTCTTATATTCATTATTTTTTATACTAGTAAATCATTTCACTTTTGGATTTTAATTCAACGGCTACCTCGTATATACATATTTTTTCAGTTTCTGCTATTCATATTTGAATAAGTGTTACACAAATGCGTTTTACTTCAGCCTTTGCCAAACCCGGTAGAAAGATACGCAGTCACGGCGAAAGTACCCCCAGCACGCCGTCGCCAACTTCTGCTCCGAGCACGCCGTCACCAACTTCTGCTCCGAGCACGCCGTCACCAACTTCTGGTCCAAGCACGGACACCCCTGACGATGACGAACAATAGAAATCCTTTTCTTCTTTCTATTTTGTTTCGAAATCAGAGAATTTGAAACAAAAAAGCTATATTCGCAATACAATTAACAATTATGAGAAAAGTGATAACAAGACTATAAAGACAGAATATGTGAGACGTTCTTTCCCATTTTGATGTTTTGCATTACATTTATTCTAAAATCAAAAAGTTGTCGATTACACTTGTAATACAAATCTACTAAAACATTCAGAGATATTTGATTCTTTAATGAAAGTGCAGTATTACATGATGCACACATGAAAATGACGGCATCCATCGTTGTCGTATTTCACACTGTAAGTTAACCAGATAGAAAGAATGTTTTAACACCGCTTGATTAATACACACACACACACACACACACACACACATACAAAGTAGATTAATGATTCGATGTCGAATATTCTGAACTATCAATTCTGCTTAAAAACTGGTTTAGTGAGTTGGCATTAGTTAAGTGTCAAGCTGCTGCTTGTTGTGTAATCTATATGTTATGGAAATTCTACTGGACCCTAGGGAAGAGCTGTTGGTAGCAGGCTTTCAAAATAAGGCAACTCTACGAGATTCAGAACAGGACAGCGTCGTCCTAAGTCAACACTAATCTGTAGTTCAATGTCCAACTGAATACCTTGATTTTCTGCATGTTTCTGTCTTATGAAAATTCAATAAATGTTGCACTTTCTTGCATTCTGTACTGAATCGTTTTAAGACCTGTAGATGGATAGAGGCAAACCGGAGAGGGCCTCAATTGTTGAAGAAATTGGGGAAATTTCAGTTTTTTCTATCAAGTTCAGAGATACATTAGTCAAATTGTGCAGTTTATGCTTGTGCAGTTTGGGGGCGATGGACACGGTCTTTGGACGAGCTGCTGTCATATACAAGTGGTTTTGAAAACGGAGCAAATATATATTATGGCCATTTTCCACGATGGTTGCCAAAAGCATATCTGACCGTGTAAGACGTCCATGCAACCAAGTGTGCCATTACAATAGAAATTTCACGTACTGACAAAAGAAATTAATAATAATTCTGAACAGGATTCATCAGATATTAAGTATAGTTGAACGTGTGTTTAACTTCTTAGATAAGATTAAAACATTGAGTGGGTTATGAAGGTACCCGATAAACAAAAGCGCTTAAGTATGTTCTACACAACATAATTGGCATTTTCTTACAGAGATTAATCTTTGACAGAAATAAGGATCAAATAACCTTGTCCGTGTGATCGATAAAAGAAAGAATATAACAATTTAAGCTATATTTACTTGCTACTGTAGAAACGCGGGTGTTTCAAATAAATTATTCATTAGGCATTATTTTGAGCGTATATTCATGCAAGTCACGATTAACAACAACTATAATAATAATAATAATAATAATAATAATAATAATAATAATAATAATAATAATAAATTATATAAAGGGAGCTATCACAACAACTTCAACAAAACTCCGTATAGTTTCAACTCTCAGAAGTGAAACTAAATAATCTCGAGCTCTAACTATCCGTCATGTGATCCCCGTCTGCAAGAAGTGACGTCAACACAGAGCAGAAGGATTATTCCAGAAAACAGACATTCAATTGCAAACGTTTGAATTAAGGCGCCCACGAAACATCCAAAAATACCAGTTATGTTCATTAATACATTCCTTACTGTAATGCAAAATCCGTTAAACGAAGGTTGATAAATTGATCGAAATGGTTAAGCCCACCTAAATTTTGTCGTCAGATGTTCAGGCGCTTTGCTACTACATATAAGCGAAAGTGGATTTATAATCTGTCCATTACGATTCATAAGAGAAAAATGCCAACAGGCATACGCAGGAAAAAATGTGCTTCCAGCGTAACAGGGAATGCATTCAGAGAATGTACTTAATGTCTTATAGACTAGTCTGGTACGTAATACACGTATCTCCTAACTTAAATTGATTGAGGGGATCACGTTGATAGAGTATTAATGTGCAGACTGTTTCTGATGAATAACCGTGTCATTGTACATGTATGTCCCCAAACAAGTGAAATGCAACGGTCCACTTATTCCCTGAGGTTGTAAATTTGCATGTAATCTACCCAATTAACTTCATTTTTTATTTGTTCATGTATCTTGGTCAATCCGTCAAATGTATTTTGATTGATTCACAACGTTTTTAATGAACTAGGCTCTGTTATTACCCATCACCGGAGGAAGTCTCACCCACAGAAACCAGATTCCTAAAAGCCTGATGCAATTAGCTTCGTCAATTAGCAGTGCTTTATTATCAATAATACGGTTTTACCGGACACGGGGATAGATAATTAAATCGTTATTATATAAAAGACCAGCACGACAGTGCTTTGGGAAGTAGTTTCAGCGACCACACTAGAGCTAGTGGCAGAATTAAAAACACATCGGAGCGTCTTTTTTCGTGTGAAACATTAACAACGGACTGTAAAGTGTAATTTAGGAGAGTTTAAAGGTGAGTTCCTACCCATTGTAGATGTTCATGTTTATCAGTTGCTCTAAGAAATAACTAACGTTGCTATAAAATGGCAATCACTTTGTACCAACTTGGAATAGATGAGATAGACAGTACGTTTTCTGGACAGTAAATGCAAAAAAAGTGTTTCATTCACGACAGATAAATATCGACACTTTAGATATGTTATAGGCGATTTTGTCTTTTATGTAAGGTAACATTTGAACAAGAATCAAATTTAACAAGAGAAATTATATTTTGAATGACTTTTAAATAAAGAACTTTTCAGACTTATACACTATGGAGGCATGGGTTGTTTTTGGCACCATTCTTGTCTTTGTCAGCACTGTTGATGGGTTTAGTGCCATTACTTCAGGTACGTAGATATTACTAATTTAGTAATTGTTATCACCTTCACATTGAGTTGATGTTGTAATTTTTGCTTAGATTATCTGGCAGCAGCCATAGTTCAGAGGAACGCTTATTTGTAAAAATTGTCAAAATTTAGAAGATACATGTTCAAAGCGTACATTTCTATGCGTGCGTGTTGACTAAGTGTGCATCTGTAAAGTGTATTATGTGCATCTGTAAAGTGTATTATTTAAATATCTTCAAATTTAAAAAGATCACCATCTACATAGTTCCTTTTACTAGACAATTTTCTTTAGATCGTTATAAAATCATTCAATACTCTAGCTTATAAACTGTGTTTAAAACGGTAATCGTTATATATTTTATCAAACCAATGCTTTTGGTTTATTTCAATTTCGACGAAAAATTATAAATACCATAAGGTTTTTATCAATTCCAACATTGTCTCTGAAACAGAACAGTTGCCCGAAGGACCCCTAAATGAAATGACACCCAACCACAACGTGCAGGACTTAGATGATGACGACACCCTGAACTCATCCCATCCACCATCAGCTTTAAACGAGACAACACCTTCACCAGAGAGCCTTCCAAGAGGTCCCAGTCCCGTGTCAACAGCGGTCCGGTCTGGTGCAATCGCAATCACTTCTCCATTAAACCAATCAGAAAGTCAACATTCGGGACCTGATATGCATGTTGGGGGAAGCCGTGTTCCAAATGGCTCTTTTGACCCGTTGCCCAGCGACCCGTATAGCACCAAAGGTACAGGAACCACTCCGTTATCGAGCGTTAATGTAAACGGCACAACTGAATATTACTGTCAGCCAGGATCGATTCCTTCCCTCAGTGGCCAGCCAGAGCCTAAGTGGTCTTGCAAAAACCGTTGCACTGATGTAGCCAAGTTCGGCGCAAAGGCGAATGAACACCTGTGCTCCTGCGACGACCTTTGTCATATGTATGGGGACTGCTGTATAGATTTCGACCGTCACTGCTCTGAACTGTTGCAACCGTCGTTTGATGTGGGGGACCCTATGTGCGTGGACCGTAGACTGCTGTTTGGCGAGAAATGTGCAGAGGACTACCAAGAGGGGCCAGTAATAGAGGCTTGCTTATCTCCCAGCGAGAACAGCACAGATCTAACTTACAGGATCCCCGTTTACGACAACCGCACCGGGTTGCACTTCAAGAATGTTTTCTGTGCCGTGTGTAACCGTGCAAATAACGTGACGTTCTGGACTACCTCTTTCGAGTGCACAAACCGCACGGATATCAGGGCCAATCTTTCAAGACATAATTTTGCAGACGACTTACTGTCCCTCTGCCATCTCAGCGTCCGTTCCCCGCCGCCTTACCCTGAGCGTCCGTGCTATGACCAAGCCAAGGGAACGTGTTCGTCAGCGTGCTCCTCAAACCCGGACCTTGTCGAAAACTGTCGGAAGTACACGAGACTCGTGAAGGACACACAACTTTCCCTGACCCCCGGTGAATACATATACAACAACCCGTATTGCGCTATGTGCAATGGGGCGCAATATGAATACATCCGTGAATGGCCTAAATCAAAGGACGAGCTATCTGCATTTGCTGAGGCGAGCATTATTCCAAGTTTTTCCTATACAATCTTAATGGATTTCAGTCCCAAGGGTGGACTTCATGTAGGGGTCGTTGAAGTCGATCTTAAAACCCAGACGCGCGAGGACAAGGGGACGTTTTCCTGTGACGTCCATACCGCCGTGACCTTGACCGCAAAAGGCGATGAACGCTGTCTGGCCTTGCAGTGCCCCAGGGAGTACGAGCTACGAGACAGGGATTGTGTGCCAAAGGCACGTCTGATTCGGATCAACGTGATATTCCTTGGAATAATCACGAGACCCCCATCTTCTACCTTCGATATGGAAGTTAGCGAAATGTTAGAGAAAATAGGAAGTCGACTGCAAAAGGTGATTGAAACTATAATTGATGTCTATGGCAACGTGTCTTGGGTCTATGGAGATGACGACATTGGAAAAAGGGCATTCGAAGACATGCCGTTCTCGATATCATGTTCATTCCACGTGATGACACCGGATACTGGAAAAGACAAATTTTGCAATCAAATTCAAACCAATGGTAGCGTGCTTATGAACATTTATCTGGCAGCTAGCTCCGAGGATGCTAATCTCTTTGAAAACACATCTCTTGAAAACGTCAGTATTAATTGCACTGAAATTTACACCGACGCCGGAAACAAAGCACAAAATTATTTGAGTCAGGATGAAATGTGTCCAAAACTTTCACTAGATAACTCTGATTTTGCTCTTTGGCAGAACGGTTCTGCACTTTTATCAAACGGCTTGGTCTTACAGCCAGACGAATTTGTTGTAGAAAACAGCAGCTTGCTATTCTGTGCTGGAAAGCTTTTAAAATACAACCAAGGGACGCGCCACCATGTAAATGGGACGTCATCCAGAGGTCGGTTTACTACAGCAAAGGGGATTCTTACCATCGTTTGTTTATGTGTATCCATGGCGAGTCTCCTTGGTAGAATTTGCTTGCAAGGAGTTGTGAAAACATTCCAAACTTTTCCAGGAAAACTTCAGTTTTGTCTCAGCCTGGCGATGTTCTTGTCCAAACTCTCGTTCCTCCTAGGTCCGCCCTTAGTGGGTATTTATGAAGCGTGCGTCCCAATTGCCCTCCTGCTTCACTGGTCGACCTTGACCTCATTTTTCTGGATGAATGTCATCGCTATCGATATGTGGAGGCGTTTCCATGGCCAATCCTTAACATCCATAAATGGTCGAAGTCATAATGGTTTCAGGGCTGCTATATACGGAATTTACGCCCTTGGAATGCCTACTCTCATTGTAGTCTCGAGCGTGGTCTTTGATTTTGCCGACCTTGGCTTAGACAACACTTTCCGTCCTGGTTTTGGATTGGGCCCGTGCTGGTTCACACAAAAATACCCTTTAATCCTGTTTTTTGTTGCCCCTCTGGCTGTTATCATTGTAGTCAATGTCATCCTATATGTCTTGTGCTCGATATCGATATACAGTGCCATTAAAGATTCATCTAAAAAACTGAATAAGAATTCCTCGGGCCACAACTTCTGTATGTATGTGAAGCTGTTAGCTTTGACCGGCTCCACTTGGGCGCTAGGTCTTATTGCTGGAGGAACCCAAAACGCAATAGCCGAATACTTTTTCGCGGTATTGGCGGCATCGGACGGCTTCTTCGTCTTCTTGTCAACTGTCTGCACAAGGCTTGTTATCAGAGATCTGAAGAAGCTATATTGCCGACGTCTGAGTCAACGTCAGAGACGCAGAGGTGAAGACTGCGAAAGTCGTTTGAGTCAATCGACTGATGGCGTTACTTTGAATACAAATCATAACCATTCACATGCCTCCAACACCAGCGTTTATGAAAAAGGCACCGAAACTGAAGTTAGCATTGCAACATCTCGCATTTAAAATGAAATTATAAGTACTGGAAAAGACTTATGTGTACGATTTGCCGTCACTCATAGTCATTGTTCTTAGATGGTTAAATGCCTGCAGACCGCCACAAACATGCCTACAGTCTAGCAACACGATCGCGGTGGCGACACAAGTTACAAGAGAGACATGTTTTGTTGTGACTTGAGAAAATGAAGACGGCAAGTGAATCCAACCTCATATTCCACCTGTTTGTACTGGTATTATTTGTGAGCTTTACGCCCATATAAATATATATTGCAGTGTAATTATACGTCTATCCATATTTTTATTTTCGTCTGTACAGGAACAAACAAAATATTTGAAAGGATATTCCTACACTGTATGGCGCTTGATAATTAATCTTATTACAGCTTACATCATGACAATAAAGATATGTAGTGGAATATATTGTTCGTATGCTAGCTTTTGGTGCCTCGTACAGCAGTTAGGCTCTACCTCTCTCACGGGGAAATTACGTCAACACCCAGAGCATGTATACCAAAGTTAGATGGACCGAATACAGTGGTGCCACCTATTGTCGGTATTGTTAAGTGCGCTGTGACGCAGTGGAGTGCTGTACACAGGAACCAAACTTTACTTTTAAATGTAAAATTTTGTGAATGCAAGTTTTTTTCTGAAAATGTTCAAATAATGATGTACTGCTAATTGGGTAAGGTAATACGACTAGTTAAAGAAAAGGGGTTTTGCGCTAATTCAAATAAGGACGAGAAATTCGAAAGTTTTGGGATCCTTGTGCAAAACAGAATATATATGGTGTATACGAGTGGCCTGAGTGGTCTGATAATAATATGACAACCTTTTGAGCAGACGTTGCTTTTTTGGCCCAAGTCAGATGCTACCAGCAAGAAATCAAAAAAGGTTCAAAACCGACCAGAATCCAACAGACAAAAAATCAAAGCGTTCAAAAACAAAAAGCCCCTTCCAATCGCCCAATTTCAGCCGTAGATTCTATTTGGTCTGGCGCTTGTTATCATGTGGTTTTTGGTGTATATTGGATCTGTCCATGTCCCTCAGCCGAAATATTCTCACTGTTGGATTTAGTAACTGCAAGATGTCGATGCGATCGGCGCCTGCACGATCTTTCTAACAGAGCGGCGTTAAAAAGCGACGCACAGCCACTGAGCACCGCCACCAATACAAAACTCAACTGAAAACAATGCAGACCGTAACACTCTGTTTCTCCGTCCGCCGTGCGGTAGCCGTAATAGTCGTAAATTGCCCCAAATAAATACTGCGCTCCCAGACCGCCAAATCCATTGCCCATAAGTATACAGCCCCAGTTGAGACCGAAATATTTCACCCCAAATAGTTCACTGAGAATTGTCGGGGTGAGGCAGTACAAAGTGCCATTGGCCAGGCCAACTCCCAGTGTCATAATTACTAGCCAATAAAATTGATCTGCGTAAAATATGCTAATTATTAAGATTCCTGTCTGCATTATATTTGCTATTAAAAGAAATAAGACACGCGGGACCCGATTAACTAGTAAATCAGTAACAAAACCGATGATGAATTTTGAGACGGTCCCAATGGCAAAACTAAGGGTTGTGATGATAGTGCTGAATTTTTCAAAATGGAACGACTGTAAATAACTGGTAAGGTTCGCCTGCACCATAAGCTGCAGGCCGGCACAAAATATGAAATTCCAGAATAAATAATGAAAATCCCAATCCCGTAGAAGTGCAAGTCCCGTCTTGTCTACCGTTTCTGGCTCGGTACTTTTCGCTTCCGCTTTCAGGCTCAGTTTCGATTCCGGTTCATCATCTGCAGTTTCTGGTCGCTTCAGTTGCCAACTCAAACTTTTATCATCTCCTTTTCCTTCTCCATCTATAAGTCCACAACGATCATCTTCCTTTCCTCCTCCATCTTTAAATCCACTACGCATGTGATCCTCTCCCCCAATTTCCGTTTCCGGTGGAAAATTCCCTAGTGTCAGGACGCCCAAAATGCTAGCCACGCCAAATCCTATGGCTGAGAAAAGAAAAAAACCCGGTAAATCTTGTTTGTCTTCGTCGCCGTGTGTGTGCCCGTTCATGAAGAAAGCTCCGTAAATCGCAGAAACGGCAGCAGGTCCACCACTAAATGAGGCGTCTAGAATCCCTATGACGGTTCCTCGGTGCTTTTTCGAGAAATTGTTGATGTTCGTAATCATAGCGGCCATGTATGAGAATATTGCGCCAAATCCTGTTGAAAATAAGTTCAAAATCATGTAAGTGTTTATGGCGTCTTGAGAGAGCGGCCATTACGTCCACAAAAGTAAAACAAATAATGTATCATTGTAATTGTAATTCATTGTAATTCACACATTTAATTTACATTGGCACTGTTACTTCAGACTCTACAACAAACAAAGTTCCATTGAAAAAACATTGCAAAAATTGATAAAAAAAAGATTGAATCAAATTTTAGAGGGAAATCCTAACGCACAAATACGAAAATTGCCAACGGACTGCATCGATAGTTATTGTATACTCCAATAACTTAAATTCCCCTGAAAGACTTACCAGCTAAAAGAAAGTAAATATAAAGTAGCCAATAAGAATGGACATAGAATGCAACCATATGAGTGGTCGACCATATCAAGGTGAAGGACCCAACTGTGAGAATAAGAGCTACGAACGAGGCCACACGTCCGCCAAATCGCTCCGCACAGTAACCAGCCGGAAATCCGACTGATATCCCTATGTTACCCATGGACGCCACCAAGTCCACTGCAATAAAAGAAGTGAGTGAAATCCCGTATCGTTTCAAAACTTCTAAAGCATTCACCTTATTATAAGTATGGTTGTCGCCATCAGAGCAAAATCTAGCTTCTTGCACTACTTAAAGGTGTTTTTCTGCCTTCTATTTCTTCTTCAATTACTTATTTGTTCAATTATTTATTTATTTTGCCTTTTCACTTCTTTATCATTTAGAAGTTCTTTATTTATTGACATATATCCACATTAAATGTTCATCCATCATCCTCCACTACCTTTTACAAGCACAGTGTGAACAGCTTTCTAAGCCACGAAGTGCCCAGATATTTAAAGTGTCAAAAACTGAGAACAGTGAAAGCCTCAAAGACTTTTAGTCCCTGAACATTGTCAACTATTAAGCAAAATTTTTTTTACCAATTCATCCAAAAAATTTAATGCTAATGTAATGTGTTTTAGAAAATGTTTAAAAAATATTTAGGCTAATGTTTGTTTCAGAATAATACTTTTTGTATTATAAATGTACCATTCCACTTTTGGTTGTAAAATAAACATTATTTTTATAAACATAGGGTATCCAGGGAAACCTCCGAAAGAAACCTGGCGTTTGGCAACAAACTGATAACCTGCTCTCTAGTAAAAAAAGATTGTTTTTGAGAAACTGTGTTATACCCAGTACACCTGTTACATGGTGTGAATCATAGAGGTTTATGGGAGATATATCTCATTCTTCAAATCAATGATTAACCGACCACGCCATCGGCATATATTGTTCAGTGGAGGAGGTATATCTATCAATACTCAGCAGCGCTAGGTATTAGGTCACAGATAAGATAAGCAACATCTTAGTTTCAGAGATACTAGAAGCCAGTGTGGAGTAGTACCTGACAGGCCCGTAGCCAAGGGGATTCGGGGGGTTCGAAGGAACAGCCGCTCTGGGTAAATTTTGATCTAGGCACACGAAGTTTTCGTAGTCAAAGGTCCACTATTTTAGAAAAAGACCCCCTCCCTTCGGGAATTGCTGACTACGGGCCCGAGTCATGTAAACTTCACGATCTACATAACGGTGTTTCCAGTATTCTGGTAATGGGGGAAAGTTTCTACTACTCAGTAAATCTCGGGAAGCTGATGATTCTTGAACGCTTTTGCTCACAAACTCGTTTTATTTATGTCATTGCAGATGGTTCCCATCGTTTGTAATGCAAACAATCGAATCAACGGATTCAAAGCAGTTTGCTGGTACCCCTGCCTTTCCTTTTTCTCCGTCTAAAATACCCGTGGCAACTATACCCATTTTTCGCACATCTGACTAGGCAGACGATACCCTAGTTTTTAGATACTGTTTTAAATACTGTTTTAGATACTGTTAAATTATGATAAGCGATACTGAGATATCTATAAGCGAATGGAGAAGGGGGGGGGGGGCAAACCCTTCGTCCATGTACTGTGTACCTCTCAGTACAACGAGGACTGATGATAAATATTGAGAATTATGTTGATACAGCGTTGGTTAATAATTGTTAAAGATAATTATCTTTAACAATTATTAACCAACGCTGTATCAACAACTATATCGCCTATCATGTCATCACTAGCGACTACCAAACTACCCCATGTCCGATCCAACTCTGTGGGCTCTCTCGCCGAGTGTAATCAGCCTAACTACTTGACACTCCTCCCATTGTTTCCAACATACTCGTATTATCACCGGTTTCTCTGTGTTTCACTCAACCCCAGGAGGAGGGGTGTCAGTCATTTGATCTGATTGCACTCGGCGAGAAGGACCGCGGAGTTGAATCGATTTACGTAGACCGATGGTGTCTGTGGGAATGAGACCAAAGATTGGTTGAAGGATGGTAAATAAGTGCCTAAACTGTCAACTCAAATGGGAAATGTTGTCCCTGAATTGTAGGTATTCATAATATATTCTTACAGATCTGATACATCTTCGGAAAGAAAAAAAATCGCTGTTTGTTTTAACTTTGTGGCATTTGATTCCGTTGACTAAAAAACATATCAGTGTAAGTCCACTTAGAGAATGATATTGCAACTATACGGCAAATCGTAAGAAATATCTATTGTGTCAAACCAATGGGCACTTTCGTGTTAATGAACTAACACAGGTTTTATTGACTGATGTTGGCCAAACTATTTAAGTCATATAGTTGCCTCCACCTTTCGCCTAAGGCCAATTTCTGACTCTGAGCCTAAAAGAAAAGAGACAAGTCACTGTGGGCTACCTCAATTACATAAAATATCACATTTTTGTATGAAATAAATTTAAACGCGAAAAACCGACAAGAAATTTAATTTGCTGTCGTGGAACATTAAGAGGGGTGCGTACTGCTATGCATATTTTACAAATTAGTGTTAATATTTTTTTTGAAATATTTACCTTGCGATTGTTGCAAATCAAAGGTCTGCTTTACAGCCAATTGGTAGGCGTTGAAAGCGTAGATGGAGCCTGCAAACCCCATTCCAAGACAGCCTACAAAGAGAGCAAATATTCTGAGAACGACGACGACTCGGTCCATAGCGGTGCATTTCACTGACACCATGAAAGATAATTATATAGGAACAACTTCAGCTACAGAGTAACAAATCCCATCTGCGCGTGCGTTGGGACAAGAGGCAGACGATAAATGATTACGTCATTCGCTTGATAACGCAGAGTGATAAGGGCGACAATGATGATAGAGGCCTGAACAAGGGTGAAAATATCCTCATGACTAAACAACACAGCCAAGTTGGGTAAATCAGATTTGGAAATAAAAAATCGCCTCTACTACATCTACACACACTGGACAATAGAAGTGTCACCCCTACTGAACCACCAATACTTTAGGGGAGATAAATGACTGTGGAATGATATGCTCCTGGTATCATTTTATTAACATCAGATTTCACAAAAAGACCAACAATACAATTCCATGGTACAGCGGTTTTATACTCATTAGTCACATTATAAGTAGACCAGGCATTATAACTTTGATTACTCTGATTCAGGGGGTGACATGTGTGTGCCTGTAGGTGCCTTCTTTATCCAGTGTTAAAACGTTAGCCATTTTATAGTACATTTAACCTGAGTCACTCTAAGCCCTTTCATCGCGGATAATACCCTGATAGCACATTTGTATCATATGGTCGTTATATGCATATGTGCATTCAGGTACGGAGATATATTGCGCCTGAAACAATTGTACCTGAAATATGTCTCACAAATGCGTTTTAAATGCGGGGCTTTGGCCAGATGTGTGAGATGAGATATAGAGCAAGAGAGCTAGCACATGTACAATCATTTTGAAAGATCTAAATTGCAGCTGATATCCTAATCGACGCTGTCTTAATTTGCAAATCTAGGCAAATTTCGACTAGATAAGGGTTCAAAAATAGGATGAGTTTTAACGACGCGCTTTACCAAAGCCAGTGCTAAATGTATATATATATATCATATGCCTTGCAAATGAAAAACAAACGACACTTTCCAGCGCCATAAATTAATTCGCTTATCGATGTGACATATAAAACTACAGTATTTGAGGGTGTGTGTTCTTTCGTGTCAAATGGCAGTATTATACAGTATTATACTTTCGTATCAAATGATTACAATTTTCTTGCACTTGCACTTTCTGTAAACACGTCGCTCAAGTGATATATATATATATATATATATCACTCACGATCTATCAAACGCAGTAGGGGAGACCGGAGCTAGTTGAACCCCGGGGTAAGTTGGCGAACCATCAATTTATGACAAAGTAACTATGGGGTAAACGAATTGACCACATCATTTTGTAAAGTGACTGTATCCAACAGTGCTAAGAAAGCGTCGGCAGTGAGTCCAACTGTCCAAATGAAATAATTTAGCATATTAAAGTAAAATTATTAAAGAGACTTGATGGGGGCCAACTTACCCTGGGGTCCAACTAGCCCGGTCTCCCCTATCTATGCATCACATATACAGTCGCCTTAGACTCCCTGTCATATGTTTAAAATTTAATTCAGAAATATGATGAAGTCCAACACAGTTAAAATATTAAGGAAAAAATAAATAAACCAATCAACTTATAATTAAGCATGCCCTTACCAAGGCACGATGTGAAAACGGTCTCCGCGTATTTTTGTCTGTCTATACACCTGTAGGCCTACGCGGGGAAGGGGGGGCATGCAATTATCTCTAGATTGTATCTTAATTGTCTAAATTTTTGATAGATACATGCATTTATTAATTGATGAAAGCATGAAAGGCCGTAAACGGAAGCTACTATGCGCACCAGCACCCAAGCGCAGTCTAACTCACAGCGAGATAAGTGGAATGAGACGATATTCAAATGAGGCTATTATGTGCGTTGTGAAAGCCGTCAACAAGGGGTTACAAATATATCTACCTCGTCTCTACCAGGGACTTTTAGGTAGCACTGGGTTAAATTAAATACTGCATGAACGAAGCTTGGGCACTGACAATAGACAACACGCTGACGATACAAGAACGCTTCCATATAGGGCACCTAAAGCATTACTTTTGCCTAGCAGGTGACATAAGGATTGTGCCAAGTGTACTTGTGACTTTCAACTTGCTTATGAGTAACTGACAAGCAAATAAGTAGTGTTGGAATCGGAGACATTGGCTTTGGTAGTGACTGTGACAGGATCTTAACTGCTCAGTAACGGATGCGCCCACTTTCCTGGTACACTAGATTAGCCAGCGGTGCAACACGAGGGGAGAGTAGTGTGAACAGAAGAGATATCAGATCGTCGCATGCTCGTGAGTATTGTAGCTAATATTTATATAACAGCTTATAGTCACGTGCACAGTTCAGGTGCACAGTTCATCCCTTGAGAACAAAATACCCTACCCTCTTCTTCCCTCTTCCAGGGTGGCAGATATATAGGCCCCTATTATAGGGAAAAGTGAAAACGCCATAGATAGTCAGGTAGTCAAAGTCAGAGATAGTAAAATGACCGTCTATTTATCTAAAAACTTATCCTGTGAATATCCTGTGAAAAGTCAATCTGGGTAACCCTCTTCCGGGGTCACAGATTTTTTCACTAAATATTCAGCAATATGTCGCTGGCTAATGTATGACAAACATCACTGTGTTTGTGAAAAGCGTACATTAATATGAGGCCTGGTAGAGGGTAAAACAATGCCCAGTCTTGTTATAACCAGCATGCATGTAGGTCATGTACGTCGGATGTGTACCTTAATTCCATCTCTCACGACTCACAGTTGCAGTATGGCCAAGGAGATACATAAATTCCTCTGTATGACTAACTGGTGTGTCACTTCAATCTATCTTGGGTCATGGCTTCAATATAGGATTCATTCTACCAAGAGACTTGAGTTAAATTGAAGTTACCCATCACATAGCCATATGCACTGTGACTGTAGTATACATGTCTACATATACCTGATGCTTAAATGTAATATAGAATTATTTATTTTACAAAGAGACTGGAGTTGTATGTATCACCCAGTCGTGCATAGCGTTCGTGACACTTGTATTTTATAATGGGCTCGTTGACTCGTAGCGACCTGCACGCGTTGCATACCTGATAACTGCGGCACCCCACTGAAGCACAAAAAAGTTGCTACTGTTAAACATGACAGTTTTTGTAATATGGTGATGCACTGCTATCTCCGACTGACCGGCCGGGGTCGTAATGCATCCCCCCCCTCCAACCCCGTTTTTGCGTGTCTTGCTGTTCGCCTTTTCTCCTACAGTGTACAACCCCTTATTAATTTTTCGTTGTTATGGCTGTTTCCCAACTGTCGGCACGCAGAATAACGTAAAAATTAAAAAAAAAGGTTAAATGAATTCTAAAAAAAGTGAAGCGATTGGAGCAGAATCGTATAAGTGAAGATGATTAAAGTTTGCTGGTGGAGAGGGGGGGAGGGGAGAGCAAAATTATGAAGTAAATATAAGGTCCTAATAACCATGAAATATTTTTGGACAATTTATAGAAACTCACTCTCTTTCTCTCTCTCTCTCTCTCTCTCTCTCACACACACACACACACACACACACACAACTCCTCTAAGAGACAGCGACATTCCAGTTGTTTGTAAAAGAACTGTTCATTTACATTTTAATTTTAAAAAATAGTCACAGTAAAAAGTCTATCTGTTTCTAGCAGTAGGCCCTTATTTCATGGAGTAAAAATTGCACTGTCTTCGAAACGAAGTTCGTGTCACTTCCAATGACATATAGGTTGGTGAATGACCTTTATCCGACCAAAAGACTGTTGTATAATACTGTCCTAAAATTTCATTTAAACTATTTCGAAGCATAAGAGCCCAGCTCAGTAATTTCTCGGTCTGATTCTGGTCGCAGTGAATACGAGTTTACAATAGTTGCAGATAGCTGCACGCGCGTCACTCCCGCTTAGTTTATTTGGACTGGGTTGCAGGCAGCGAGATACGCAGTTCATGCACTGATGAGGGGCAAGGGAGATAATAGAGATTTTTTACGGGTAATTTCACCTTTTTTTTTTTTTTTTTTTTCTGGAACAGCATAAGCCTCGCGTGACGTGTACCACACCTTAAATGTGGTATGGAATATTTTTCTGATGTTACGTTTTTTATGTTCCTCTTAAGCTCTTAGAGACACTATATAACGTGAGTGTACGGTGGTAATATCAGATCTGTTTACTTGATTGCCTATTTTTCTACATTTACAATTGTGAATTTTTTTTACTCTCTCCTCACGTTGAAATAAATTATATAGTTCATTGGTTTAGCTATGCATGTAGGCCTACTTGCAATAGGCCTTCATTCCAATATGAAACATCGGACATAAAAATTAATGGCTACGGCTCAATATGAATAATGTATCCTAAATTGTATCGTTTATCAGGATGGCCGACATAATTATATGCTATATATATATGAGTGGGCACAGGTCAGCCATTTGTTAAATCCTGCCATCGTTAGCCAACTTCACAAATAGCCAACTACGCAAAGTCGACTTTACGATGCTGGTCAGACAGCTTTTAGGAAAGATTGGTCCGGGATCAATATTTGACACACCCAAATGGGGTACTGCCGTCACTGGGTAAAAATCTTCGTCATGAGGACAACCACTGATTTGCTAAAAGAACAGGCATCGATTAGCGATCTCTTAGATTCCTGATGAAACGCACCTAAGTTGGTTGAATCTTTATATAGCCTGATGTGTTACAACTGTAGCGCCAACACTGACTTAAAAAGACATGATGTGTAACGAATACCCAAAGTGAGAGTTCCAGTGCTCGAAAAACAACTATCGTGTTGCCGTTAGCAGACATTTCATCGTGGGCAGAAAAGTGGTAGCATCAGTGCTCTGGACTTGTAGGCAGTGAACGACCTTTTAAGCTGTAAAGCTGGAAGTAGGGGTATCAATCTAGACTTAACTACTGTGGTGGCAAAAGTAAATTTCGACAAGACGTTCAAAATGGCTTTTTTCCTAGGTCAATGTCAATTAAGTCTGGTTCGCTTGAGATTTATTAGTAGGGGACTGGTGTTTTTTTTTTACCTTGTTTTATTATCATACAATTTCATTTCCTTTATTTCATTTTATTATATTTAATCTTAATTATTTTATCATACTTTGCTGTTCGATTCTATATTGTTTAATATACAAAACTTTTATTCATATTCGTCTTGATGGCAGCGTGTTAAACGGAAGATGACTGGGCACTCACTCCATCATACTGATCGCTTTATTATTTTTAATTCAGATCTCCAACTTGCAGTTGCATGGACATCGTATCCGAACTGATGTATCAAAGGACAGAACTGTAGTTCACCATAACTAACGTCGAAGCAGAAAATCAAAGCTCTCCAAAATGCCGAGAACATTTTTAGCTATCTTGGAAAGACTTGGGGAGTTTTTCAGGCGTACTTCCGTACAGCGGGTCCTTGTCCTCGTCGCGGGGTGTCTTGGGATCGCTTTCGCCGGGACGATCTTCGCTTTTAGCTCGTTTCAACTGGCGCTGAAACAGAGATATTCCTTCTCACAATCTACGGGTAAGTATCACGCTTCTGCTGGACTACAAGTGAATTTAATGAAGCGTCCTTGTTTTTTTTCCTTTTAGGCTTTGTTAAAGGCACACAAAGAAAACCAACAAGAAATCCCTAACCGTTTACTCTAATGCCATTTTTACAATATAAACGTTATCCTTGTCTTGTGCTGGTACAGTATTAATCCAAATCACCATTATATTCATCAGTCTTTTTTCTACGTAAAATAACACATATCGTAATATTGACAAACCGGAAAACCAGCCTTTTCCATGTACGGTTATCTGAAATACACACACATGCACACATATATCGACCATTATCCTAATTTTATGTATTTCAGAGTAATATTGTCATGTGAACGTAAAAGCTTTGAAACTAATTGTTTTCCCAGTAACCTGTTAATACAATTGGTCAAATTTTGAATAGCGTAGATTTATCTGGAACTGCATTAGACTTTAAATGACATTTATTGAGATACCATTAAAGGATTATGCGGTCTTCCTTTTATGTAGGTCCGCCATATTTAGGTCTCGGCCTTGCTAGACCTCGGCTCTTCTCGTTGTGAATGCTCTCTAACACCGTTCATGCCTTTCCTCATTTTAGTTGAAAACATAGCCTCCTTGGGAAACATGGGTATTGCGTTTGGTGTCCTCCCAGGGTATCTGACCGACAAATATGGCGGGAAACTTACGCTGTTTATTGCAATCATCTTACAGTCGGGTGCATACGTGGTGCTGTGGTCTGCGGCTCCTCTCGTGAGTTTCTATAACAGAGAGGCCTGGTTATTACATTTGTATTTCTTCTTCGTGGGTGAGTATGTGTTACTTTTATTATTTGTTCACTGGCTCTTGGTGCTGTCAATATTTCAGTCTTAGAGCATTTGTATATTCAAAAATGTCAATCTGAGTTAAGGGCGTTATTGTTAAAAACGGGGGGGGGGGGGTTATATTTTGGGGGAAACCCGACCGGTTTGGGGGGGGGGGGAGGATGGAGGGTTATGAAATGGTGGCGATATGAAAATCTCCCCATGGCCAATAAGTTTGAAGATAACATATCACATTAAATGTGTTTTCGGTGTTACAGGTTTAGGGGGCAGTTTCACGTACTTCAGCATACTCACAATTAATGTTGGAAACTTCCCTCGCCGACACCATGGCAAGGTGATCGGTCTCTTGGATGCCTTCCTCAGTGCAGGGAAAGCTGTGTGTGCCGGTATATATGGTGGCCTCTTTGTCAATGGGCACATTAACGGAGACGAAGGAAAACAAGACCTAGCAGGGTATTTCATAACAATTGCAGTACTGGTTGCAGTAGTGAACACAATATGTCTGCTGACCCAGAAACGCTTTCCACCGGAACCAGAAGTGGATCGGGGTGAAGCAGACGACAGCATTGAGTTGGTGACTCAAAATTCCGAACCTAGTGAAAGCACAAGTTTGACACAAGTCAAACCCCATATAAGCGAGGACGATCAAACGATCTTAGTTTTATTTAAAGACTGGGACTTCTGGTACATGCTGCTCATCGTGACGTTTGGCACATCAGTACAAACAACAATCATTTCAAATTATACACTCTTCCTGCAGTCATTCGGCCATGAAGAGCTTAACGTCGCTTTTACTGTCGTTTCCCCCTTAGTTGGCTGCTTTGCTAAGGCTTTCAGCGGGCTTTTGTCTGACATAGTGGTCAAGGAACTTCCCAGGGAATATTTCGTGCTTATAACAGCCGCGGCACAAACTGTTATTTTGATACTCTTCATCTTTTATGCAGAGAGTGTACTTATGATGATCTTCCTTGTCATCGGAATCAACATACCCAATGGGGCGTTATGGAGCCTGTCGCCCGTTATAACCGTTGAGATTTTTGGATTGAAGCACCTCGGGAGGAACTGGGGCTTCTTTCAGGCCGGAAGTTGCATTGGTGTTGTCGTGCTTCAAAGGATATATGGCGCCTTATATGATTATTATGGTTATATTGACGCCACGACCGGCGAAACAAAGTGCTTCGGGCGCAAGTGCTTCATGCTCAGCACAACTGTTTCCGCTGTACTCAGCGCATGCTCGGTGCTTCTTCTAATTGGACTTTTGGAACGAAAATACAATGCACTGAGAAAAAGATAATGTTGGATTAAAACTTTAGAGAACATGTCGTTTGTGCAATACGTTTTCATTCTATCATAAATAATTGGCATTTTGTACAAAGTTTTCAAAAGTATATTGGATACTGATATACTGTAGTTTTCTATAACTGAAAACAATAAAATATATAGAATAAAATTTGAATTTCCTTTTATACCTAGTAATATGTTAAGTCGAGAACCCAGCCTCAGTTGGACCTATAAAAGGGCCTACAGTTCACAAAATAAATAAATAAATGATCTATCGATTAATCTTTTTACATTTGGTTTTTTATTGGCCTGTATGCTTGTATTATAAATCTACTCAGAGCCCTTGTCGTGTTATCATTTTAAATAATAAGCAAAGTTTTTGGAAATAACACTTTCTCCAAGTGTAAGAGCATCCCCCTTTGGCCAAATCTATTGTCTCTATTTTCGAAATTTCTCGATATCTGAACTGTCGATTCACGGAAGCATTCAACTATAAAATGGCCTGCCATTTAAATTTTTGAAGTGATTATTATAACATTTGAAAACTGGAAATTAGACTTTTAATAGGCATGTCAGGTTTGAAAATACACAGATGATTTTTATCAGAATTTTTGAAGGCTTATGTACAAGGCATAATAAACTTACATAATGGCGACGTCGGTGGGACGTTGTATTTAAATCTCGCGATGCTGAGATATAACGAGACCAAAATCAAGAACCGGGTTGGGCATCTGGCAAAACATTAAGAGGGTGAACTTAAGAATCCACACAAGAGGAAAACGGGACATTCCCTTACGAAACAGTAATGATTTGCCTCACTTTAACTTCAAACACGGGGAGTAATGAATAAGGTGTTCAATGTACACATAGAATTTTTAGCACTAACTTCGACCATTGAGCCCTACAGATTTTTTGTTTCTTCCAACAAGTATAAATTGTGAAGGCTGATTTCATTATGTTTGTCTTTATTTCCTTTGTAGCTGTAATACTGCAAGTTTTCACGTTCTTGATTCATTTCCTTTTATACTGTATATTTCACAAACTGTATTTTGTAAATGTACCTAATCTATAATTATGTTTGGAGATTATAATCAATAACTGATATGATTATATTGACATTAAGCCATAAACATAAAAATCTCTGTTTTTGGAGATAAAAAATACCCTTAAATACTTGACAAGAATACATAAAGCAGAACACATACATGTCCTTTTTGCTTTGATTAAAATAGATTGCTTTATAGTATATATAAGTACTTTTAGTCGTTAGGACAAAAAGGCATAATTCCAATAAGAACAATCTATTGCACTTTTTGAAACTCGGACCAACCATTCGTCTGTCTCATTCGGGGGCGGACTGAGACCGTCTTCAGGGTCTTCCGGAAGACGGTCAGATTTTCAATTTTTTTTCTGACTGAAGACGGTCAACAAAGATAATTTTAAAAACTGTCAAAAAATAGCTCTGAAATAGCCCCTGCTGTCTCTGGCACTGAAAGGTAAATTAAACTCATAAAACGGATGCGCCCCACGTCATCTCTCTCTTAGGTTTCTAAAAAATATTACATTTTTGATCATTTTTGCTCGATTTTTCCCTTTCCGGAACCCGTGTGTCTGAACAAAATTAATAAAGCCTGCACAATTCCGAACCTCGTTCTCACATTGCAAATCGTGGCCGCAATAACACGGGAATCTGGAAGTCGGACATTATCAGAATGAGAACGAGGTCATAGCACAACTTTTCTTTTTTCACAAACTAAAAAAATTAAGATATAAACAAATTTGATGTCATAAATAACCTGGCTTTTCCAAAATCTTTTAATGCTACAGTAGTCCAACTAGGTTCTATCCCAGCACCAGCTGCGCTGTGTCGTCTCCACATGATGCTTGCGCGAGCGAAGACCTCCCTTCCGTGGCGGACTCAACAGCGTCATTTTGTTGGCAACTGTCGCTATCGGAGGTGACAGGACGTTTTGGGAAAAAGTAAAATTCCTTTAGCAGAGAAGTAGACTGATAGTCCAGTTGGGCACGTTTCTTCGACAGAATGCTGTTTATCTGAAACAGGTTATAAAGGTTTCTTTAAATATCGAATATAATTCAATTTTTATCCCCAAAGCACTTACTATTAAACTCAAAGTGACAAATTACAAAAAAAGTGCCATTTACTACATGCATACTGAAATATTAATTCATATCAGGCAAAAGAAATGAATTATGGCCCAGCATTTGGCGGAGCATATTTCCTCCATATACGTAGCTTTTCGGGGCCTAACTAAAAATCTGCACTATCGCTACATAAAATAGTCGCACTGTTATACTAGATCTCAGAAGCTGAATAAATAAAAATAATAAACCATCAAGGCCCGTTGTTGCAATTGCACATTCGGTTGAACTCGGGTGATTCCGTTTCTAACCTATATGTCTCGAGGTAGGGAGTCACACTCGAAACAATAATACCCCTCACTAACCTTGTTTAGCATGGAATTGAGGCTGTCGCTGTGTGCAAACGTACAGAAAACATACACTAGTGCTTCTAAAAACCAAAAATTGGGACTCGCTTCTGTCGATGAAGCTGAAAAAAAATCAGTATTCTAAACCAGACTGAGCAACAAATTCAAACAAAATGACCTGCTAGTACCAAGGTTACTTTCTGGTTATATTTATCTTACGTTCCGTAATTTTTTTGACTGGCAAATAATAAACAACCAGAAAGATGTTAATACATGGAATATCTATATTTTCATTTTTATTTTTAATGCAAACAAAAAAATAATGATCTTCACATAATATTGAAGTGATTTTGAAAAGGTCTTACCATACAGATTAGTAGAAAAAGCACATCTAGAAACAAAATAAGCCTAAAATGTCCAATTCTCTTAAGAAGTGAGCTTGTGTACAAATAACAATTTCTGACTATATTTAAAATCCAAGATGGTGCAATTTTTTCTCAATATGTAAGGAACCGTTCACAATGAATTTTGTCGACCTAGCTGATGTGTACAAACTCAACGGGGAATCTCGCTGAATGCAATCAGATGAACAGACTAAGACGCCCCAGTTTGTATCCAACACACTCAAATATCACCAGCTTTTCCGTAGTCTACTCAACGATAGGAGGAGGCGTGTTAGTCTCTTAACTTACACCCGATTTCCATAGATTAGATCGACCTACTTTAGATCGACCTAACTCCCTGGGGGTTCACGCTAAATAGCTGTCAGCCGGGCGGACACGAAAGTTAATTACCCTCTTACAGCTTGTAGTAGGCGGGACGGATATTTAAGTCGGATTATCTGAAAGTAATCTAGTGAGACTCCCCGCGGGGATAGATCGATCTAAAATCTATGGGAATAGAGCCTAAGATATACTCACTGTATTCCGTAGAAGCAGCTACAAATATATCTGCCATGGTAGGCACAGAAGCAGTAGCAACCGTCCCCTCTCCACCATCTCTTAAAGTCGCCGCTTGCAGATCGGCTGTAAGTTGTTCCATAACTTCTCTGGTTTCCCCTTCGGTTTTGTCAGTGTCATTATCCACTGTAAAAGTGCGTTCACAATGAATAATGCTATATACAAAATATATATTTTTGCCATCCTAAAATTATGAATCTGAAAGTTAGATAATTTTGCTTATTGCAAAGATCGAGCCATTACCGTACTCTGGTTTATGTCAGTAATGGACTAGTAATGCGGTCGCTACTTCACACTGCACATAGGCAGTCACATTCTATAGGCTTGTGACCAGTAATTTCAAGCTGACGACTATTTTTTGAAAAACTGGACCATTTACCCCCTATGTTGCCCCATCTTGTGAAATGCCCACGGATTACATCAAATTTGGATTCAGGGCGGGCATTTTCGGCCAAAATGTCTGTACTTTCGACCCAGGTCTCGGGTAACTCTTTGAAACTTACCACATGTCTGCGCGAAAAACAGTTTTGGTTTATTCACCAAAGAACTACAGTTCTGCCCGTTGAAGAAGCATGTAACTTCACTGAGGCTAATGGTTTTGCCGTCCTTCCCCGTTAATATTCCTCCTTTGCCGTAACCTATGAATATGCAAATGAAGGACTCCGCGTCTCCGTGTTCCCCATTCTGGGCTTCGTTGCGTAAGACTTCCTTAATTTTCTGAAATGTGAAGATTCTTTGATATTTATTTAGCACAAGCTGATCATAAAAGCATTTTTCATATCGTAAGCTTGCCAAGCTAATGGAAGTTTTTACTCGTGAAAATTATTGCGATAACAAGGATTGTTACCCATCGATTATAACTCAAAGATCGGTCAGTTATTTTAGTGTGTAGTAAAAGGTAATACCACTCTGATATTTTAAAAACTAATTAAGTTTAACAGATTAACACGCCTCCTCGTTTTCAACTCATATAATCTCCCGGTATTCTACACTCCACTCAGAGCCAAATAGAGGCGTGCTTATCTGTTAAACTGACTGCATTCAGCGAGAGTCCCCGCGGAACTGGCCTGATCTACGAAGATCTACAATATATAGTTTCGATGGAATGGGCCCTTGTTCTCTACAGAGTGCGTAACCCGGTGATCTATCATTTGCTTAAGGTAATTATTTATTATTTATTCAATAGCTTTTTTAAAATATTGCCTTATTTCAAAATTCATAAATATACATTCTGTTCTGACTGACTTAAAAACTTCTCAGAATTCTCTTTTCAAAGTTTTAAAAATTATTATCAAAACATTATTTTGGGCAATATACTTTATCAATTTGGTTTGGATTTATATATAGCTTTAACTTTCATTTAAGTCCATGCGTTTTAATTCCATTTTCTAAATTTGACTTTGTATAGGACCGATTCCTTTTAGATACTTACCTCTGCTTTTAAATTCTTCTTGTGATCAACTTTATAGCCTAGCTTTTTCAAAAGTCGAGTTAAATTGGTCCTCAGTATATCATGGCCTTCCATTTTAATATTAAGGATAATCAACGCTCTCCCTTTGTTTGCGCTGGCATTCTTATAAACCTGTAATAACAGGAAAATGCCCTATCATGTGTAATGGACAAATGTTATTATGGTGAGGTTGAATACGGTTAAACATGTACGTAAAAGGCTTTAAATTGATTCAGACCTTTTAAAAATTTAACACAATTCAGAAGCAAGGTTCAATGTGTAAAAACCGACGCTCCAGTATGAAAATTATAAAAGTGTTTGTTGGGAATTTTTGTCTCTTGCGGAGTTAATTGCCTCATGTGGAAATTTTAAAAGTTTGTCCTACTTTAATTTTGATAATTACAAAATTACTGGCACAGTATCAGCAATAATGATACACGCACAACTCTGAAGGCCCATAATAAACGTGGTAATAAGAGCTTCTGAAAATTACCTGCGAATATTTTTCTTGTAACCGCAGTACACTGTCAGACAAGTCGAACTTCAAAGAATCAACAAATACCAGAGACTGCCCGGCGTCACATGGCAACTCTATAGTGCAAACACAAGAAATAGTGTCAAAAAGTTATTCAAAAACATTCTTGACTGCCAAAATATCACACATTTGTTATATATATAGTTTTCAAAATAATAATTGACATTTACTAACAAGTACTTGTTTTGTCAAAATACAATAGTATACGAGAGAGAGAGAGGGAGAGAGAGAATAATTCAGCAGCGATCATATCCAACATACAGGCCTAGGATACCACTGAACTCTACCTGGTAACTGCACGTCTTCCTCTTCCGGTTGAACTGGTTGAGTAACACGTGGTTGGGTATTAACAGGTTGTGTGTTTGCAGGACACGGAGTAGATGTAGGGGGCGCGCGTGCCGCTTCTTTGGCAAGGCGCTCCTCTTTCCTTTCGGGAAAGAGAAGGTCTGCTAAATGTCCTTGCTCTGAAACGTTAATACTTAGATAATGAGCTGTTTCATTGCTTTTCTGAATTCAGGAAATAAATAGATTAATTACATAACATCGACACCGCCTGTTTCTTAAAACGGTTTTTTATTTCTAGATTTATATCTCTTTCTAAATGATTCGAACGGCCGCTGTACCAAAAATCTTAAGAAAGTAAATTCAAAATTAAATGAACAATTACAGTGGATTACAAACAGGCAGGAATAACGTCCACACATAGCTCATTGGACTGCAAGCAAGGAATGCAGTCGCACGTTAAAAGCCCAGAAATAAAAAAGTATTATTTTAAGATTGTGCAGTATACTTGCAATTTGAGTGACGATCTTGACAAAATGAAGGTCGGAATTTTAAAACAATTCCTTCACTTATGGTCTGATACGTACGTCACATTATTTGAGTACCAACCTGTTTCTACTAGAGCATCATAAAAGACATGAATGGCTTGTTTTCCTCGCATTGGAACTGTGTCAAGTATCTTCCGCACCTTGTCCGTCCGCGTACGGTAGGCCTTAGTCAAGGTTAAAGGTCGAAAACAAATACGAGTAGAGATCAAAATTCAAAGGTCGATGAAAAATAAAATTCAAAGCACTTTAAATCCTTTTTAAACATATGCAGTTCATGGTGGGACATAGATAAACAGTAGTGCAAATAGTGCGGAAGCTATAAACATTACAGGTAATGTACACAGTTATAAAAGGCATTGGAGCCGGTTGGTGGATGGGAGCTGGGAAGCCCTCCCCCCCCCCCCCTCCCATTTTTTTTCAACCATGTCAGTCACATCCATATAAACCGGGGGGGGGGGGGGGTAAGAGAACCTCCTTTGCTATTTTGTTTTCTTTTTTCCAGAATATTGGTTCTCTATGTGTGAGCAATTTGCAAATTTTTAGTGGACAATTTTACCTAAAATAAGAAAAAGCTGTTCCTAACCTGTACATCTTCCTTCGTAGAATCCGTGAAAATTCCCATGGAGTACAGATATTCGATGACATCGTCAGGCATCATATCCTTTATGAAAGCCGTGCGGTTCCGGCGTATTCGCTCCCTATCAGTTTTCTCCATGATTGGAACCTATTACAAATAAACACGTAGATATTTTAAAACAGTCTGTGATACGTGTTTAAATTAGCGTAAGATCTTTATATGACAAAAATCCCGCGGGATTTCAACCATTTCCCCTTTGTCAATAGCCTACAAAACCTTTAAAGAAATTATGGCTTGTAGGCCTAAACCCTTTCAAATTTTAACTTTCTACTTCTTTACCGTCACAAGTGAAATTCACTTATCTACATCTCTGTCACAAATAATAATAATAATAATAATAATAATAATAATAATAATAATAATCCTATTATTCAAAAAGCCTGACGTTACCCACTGTACTACGTTCGGCACTAGTAGGCCTCCGTTAGCTGGCAAATGCCATTAACCTGCATTGAAGGATCCCAGATTAGACCTGTACTATGCTGTAGGTCCTAGTCTCGGACTTTCTTGGGTGCTTTCATTCTAAACATAACTGATAGACCCCATCCCCATAGATTTTAGATCGATCTATCCCTGTGGGGAGTCTCACTAGATTACTGTCAGCTTAGCCGGCTTAATTAAGCGTCTGTCCCGCCTACTGTAAGGGGGTAATTAACTATGGTGCGCGCTCAGGTGACTGCAATTTAGCATGAACCCCCAGGGAGTTAGGTCGATCTAAATCTAATTCTCTGGATCGATCTATTCGATTCGAGGCCTACCTGCGGTGATAGGGGTGAGAGTGCGACCTCATCCCCCCCTCCTCCCCCAGTGTAGAGAAATTCGTACGTACGGCACTAGGAGGTACATGTACCATGAATAGCAGGTCTCAGACCTAACAAAGCTGTTTGGACAGTTCTCTCTCTACATATATCACTGCATAATCAGCGTACGGCGTTTACATGATTAGGTACAGGTATATAGGCCCTACTTGTCCCGCTGGTAAGTAGACACTCCTACTTTTTTATCGAGGCCCCAAACGCTTTCTTACAGAGATCGCCTGTCTGTACCCAAGGCAGGGACATTATGAACACCTATGATTACCCGTGAAATCAACAGACTAATAAAAAACCCCTTCTAAATAAAAAATTAAAAGAGAAAATGTGTGACATACTTTTCTGTTTCCTGTTCACCATAAAGTTACGCGTGCGCAAACCGCACTGCAACTGACCCAGTTTTAAAAAAGGGGGATCCCCTTTTTACCTCGGCTATGCAGACCTAACTCGAAAGCATCGCTCATTGCGACTGAGCGCAAACGTTTCGATTCCATAACTCGCCCATACCCGCCCCATATAATACATTGTACATAGCCTCTGTGTGATATCGCTATTCGCGCTGCCTTCGAGTTACGGGGCCCAGGGCACGAGAAAGTGATCTTTGCTAAAATTAGAACAAATAATTCTAATATTGCCTTTTTTTTCTCTCAAGATACGAAATAAAAAATAAAACTTAAAATGAAAAAGGAAGACGGCCAATATCAATTAAAAGATTTAAGCCCTTGCACACAAATAAAACTTTAAATGTAAGCGGAGTGTGGAGGGGAGGGGGGCTACGACCGCCCCTCTCGCTATCTGTTTCTTTCATTTTAATTTGTTATACGTCATTTCAATCTTTTTCCTCTACAGGTGTCATATTAATTATGAAGAATTAATTGATCATCGCTCTTTTAAATGTCATACTACTGACTAGCGATTATATTTTTACTCAGTGTAGGCTATATAGGCTCATCCCTCATTGTTTCCTCTTTTTTAACACATTGTTAAAAATTTACATGCGTCGCAAACACAGATATTCTTGTCCCAAACCAGACCTGTTTATTGACTTTCTCAAGGAATGGTATGCAAATACAGATGGTAATGCGATTTCGAAAAAAACGAAAAGGTTCAGATTTCAAATGATTCAACTTTCCGTTCATACTTTTTGATTTTCTTAGTTATGAAAGAATTTTACTTCCTATTTTTATGTAAACTCGACCTTAAATACACGCCTACATATTAACTTAATGAGACAACTGGCATTTCAAGAAAGGCCTTCTATGGGCAAAACTAACAACTCAATAATAACGACAGCCTGGTATTTTTACCGTCACACAAACATACAACAACAACAATTATTATTATTATTAAGGAGTAGGAAATGATTATCATAACATGCAGTGGCGGATTTAGAGGGGGGGGGGTCCTGACCCCCTCCCCCCTTCAATTTCTGGTCCCCTCTTGAAATTAGAATTTTGACTAGCTGAATCTTTGAATGCTCTAGCTGAATGCTCTAAACCGTACCCAATGGCACCGTTCGCCCTCTTACATACCACACATTTCGGGGCCCCGAACCCACGCCAAGTGTGTGTGTGTGTGTGTGGGGGGGGGGGGGGGGGGGGGGGCTNGGCAAAATTCCCTGACGAGGTGTTTTTCTCTGCCTAGAACAGCTGCCAGAAGCATGTCTAAAACTTGGCGAATTTCCTTTGAAAATCAGACGGAACATGTAATTGCTGATGTATAAACAGTTCTGGACTTGCTTAGAGTTACGATGTTCTTATTCCCTGGTGCATTTGTTTTGAAGATTATTTGAGGTATAATTTTTTTTAAAAATTATCTCAAGTTCTACTTACAGTTGATGATTTGAAGACTGCTGTATCTTAAGTTCCTCTCAACAAGAAGCAGCATACCAAGTGATACAGTTTGTACTAAAACACTTTGAGAGGTCGGATCATGCATTTAGTCTAAATTGGGGGGGGGGGGGGGGGGGGGGGGGGTTCCCCCCCCCCGGCCCCCCCCCCCCCCCCCCCTGTCTAATAATCCTAGATCCGCCCCTGACCTGCTGAAACTTTCTGGCGTTTATCGTCTGCTTCAGACGACAAAATTAGTTCAATGATTGAAGGACAGCCCACATGCAGCATTTATCAAGATCATCTTGAAATCCACTGGTGAACAAAAAATTATGCAACATAACACGGGCCCAACAAATTAGAGTTATACCAGGGTCATCTTGAAGTATTTATTGATTATCGTGACTCCATCAATCTCTATTTCCTCAAGTACCAGTACACCAATATTTGCGAAAATAATACATTTAGATATCCATTTATACTAGGACGCAATCCATCTTTTCAATGGGGATTGCCAATAACTGCGTCCATAATATGTCACCTGTTAGTCCCAACTGTATTGTGAACCTCACCTCACCTTTTTGGGGATTGTCACCTAGGACAGGTGGTCCATCATCATTGTACGACGCTCTCTATACAAGGGATCATCTCAAAATGTTACATGCTTTTAAGCTTTTAAGTTAAAACTTTTAGACCATTTTTTGCTCATTGCGGGATTAATCATGCTGTCCATTTTGATAAAGAGAAAAAAGTCTGATACATAAACCAGGCCTAGCTGTTTGGCAACAGGCACAATAACTGGAATAATAATGATTTATAATAGAAGGAGGATTTGACTGGAATTTTAGTCTTAAAGTTTCGACCAGCTCAGTTTTTGTTCATTAATTTCATTGTGAGACACGCCCCTGATGCGTCATTTGTAGGATATTCACAAAGATCGAAACACTATCGTCAACAATAGACTGCCCTCTTCTTATTATTATCAATTTATAAATATGCTTGGCGGTTTCACACCTAGTAACTGACTGTGTGGATGTATATGTATAGGGTCAATGACAGGGCACAGCCGGTTACTCTGTAGTAGTAGTCCAGTCAACGTCACAGTGATATCATTGAGGAGAAATTCACCATGGGATATCCTGGGAGCAAGTAAACAGATCCACCGCAAGTGCCAGATAAACACTTCGCACAAGACCCCGTATGGAAAGGAGTCAAGAGCAAACGAGGGTTATCTCGTACAAATAGCTTTCTTCAGATGAATCGGCTTCAGAGTTCGCACCAAACGACAGAGGGACATTTTAGATGCCTTCACTAAAAGGCGAATTGATGAAACATGCTGTTTTCAATTGCCTGAAGCCAAAATTCGAATATTATAACACGGAAAATTTTCGTAAATGGAAAGTGCCATTAGGATTTGTATGTACAACTATTTTTGTGATACTTGATGTGAAGATCGGACAGCATGTCCAGAAGTACACGCAATAGGACAGCCATGCTATTATTGCCGTTTGTTGTCCTCGTTGGTCATTCTCTTCAATGCGTGCATTCGCAGTGCGGTGCATGTTTTTGCGCAATTCCAAGATGCCGCATGACAGACGCTGTGCAGGAAACTGTCCAAAATATCATGTCTGCGTCGGCGTGCGCGAATATATGTGAGAGCACACCAGGGTAATGTTGAATATTTTTGTTAGCTTATAGCGTTTCAATTGTCAATAGCTATAGAAGAAATTAATTGACATTTCCCAGCCAATATTTTTTGCGGATCGACAGATGAAACTTTATTGGTCTACACCGGCTAGCAGGCTAAATCAGTTAATTCCTTGCAATCGAACGTCAAATTCCCAGTTTAATTGTGACGGCTTCACTTAATGCATAGCAGTTAGACAGGCCATAATTATAGTTTTTCATCACATAGTCTGTCGCGATATAGTATGTCGAACTACTCGTAAGCAAAGCCGTCACAAACATGAATGAAAATGCAGCTTAAATTTCGGTTTGGATAAAACCTCCTTAAGCATCAGATGACATAGGCTACTTTTATCAACGGCCTGAAACAGGAGTGAAAACGGCCATTTTTTTATCGCAATTAACTTTTTCTTTTTTTTTTTAAGAAATGGCCTCAATAAAATTAAAAATTCTTAAAGTAGAATTATTAATATTTTTCAAGTTGTGCTTCATTTGGATTTCGAAAAGCGTCACAACAATGTGATCTTTTGAACGGAACGCCGGAGATCGTCAACAACAACGTTAGGTGTGACGTCATAAGCGAAGAAGACGGGACCTATTCCCCTAATGCCTGTGGTCTGACTGATAAGTTGAACGTGACCGGCAGAATAGAGGTAGGTTGAATATCACGGTTACCTGTTCTATGGATCATTTTGCTTTCGTTGGTTATTTAGTTTAAGGCTCTAAACTTAAAATTGATTAGGTTTGGGTGATGGTCCATTAATGATGCCTTGGCGGAGGTCTGCCGTTTCTGAGTGCTTTTCTAGTTTGTATATTGGCTTATATTTCGGTCATGGAGTCGGATGACATGTGCAAAATAATATTTATTTATTTATTTATTTATTTATTTCATTTATTTATTTATCTTTTAATCGTTTCTAATACTCAGTAACTGTGAAACAGTCTACTGAGTTGAATGTAGTTCACTTTTACTTTTAGACGGCTTCCAACTCAAGAGGTAAGTCCACAGTGACAGACAGACAGACAAGTGAGTATTTATACACAGATTAGGGGAAAATCAAACAGAAACAGACAGGTCCGACAGACAAACATACAGACATGAAAATAAAGGCTTCTGATCGTGCAGACAAATCGAACGACGAACAATTTACATGTAGTTAAGCAGACAACCAGACACGTGGAAACAGCTTTTAATGAATACAATATAAGGGTATCATTAACATTAATAGTTGTCATCTCGTACAGAAAGTTACAATATCAACATGCAACTCATCGTTCCTTGGTTAAAATATTTTGGATTCTTTAAATTAATGCAGATGCTCTTTAGAATTGCATGTTTTCGTATACTGCAAGTTGCGTTTTAGATAATCACACTTACACGTATGATGGTGACTGGCTGATCATCATGAGGCGCTACAATGATGACGTCAACTTTAACCAAAGTTGGACGTCATACAAGCACGGGTTTGGTGATCCAACCAATCAGTTCTGGATAGGAAATAAGGTCATCTATCAACTGACCAATCAAAATAATTATTCCTTACAAATGGACCTACTTTCTTGCAACGGGAGGTATTACTACGCAAGGTGGAGCCTGTTTAGGATTGGGTCAGAGTATCAGAATTACAAAGTGAAGGACATGTTGGTCGAGTCTTTTAACACGACCAACACGACGAAAGCCGTGGACTTCTTGACGAATCCATTAGGAGCAGGCTTTTCAACATATGACCGGGCCCGAAATACAAACTGCCCGATTAGCTTCGGTAAGTTCTGGTGCAAAATGACAGGAAGATTTCGTCCATCTATACAAGAACTTTACGATCTGTCTCTTCCCTAACTTCAAGTCATGGCGTTCCAGTCCATGGTCAAAGGTCTTTGTTAGATGTAACTTGACCGACTCTTCTGCGTTAGATCTGGAAGTCGGACTAAGTAGAAAACACGTTTAGTTTCGTTGCATACTTAGTTTGCAATATTTTCATGAATTAGAGGTACTTTAATTCCCCGCTAAATGTACAAATAGATTGCACGCAGGTTTACAATTACATCAGGAAAATGAATTCAATTCATAAAAACGTTATACATGTAGATACATGTAGATGTATTTTTAACCAAGAATTAAATTTTTTTCAGGTGGTGGTTGGTGGTTTCGACAGTGTGCTATGGTGTGTTTAACGTGTACGTACAGCCACTGCCAGGATTCTACGATATTTCCTGAAGATAAGCGGAGATCGTCAATGAAATTTGCTTCGGTGACCGGTAATAATTGTGACTACGGTTGTCTACTAAAAACTGCTACCATGAAAATTAAGAGAAATGCATAAATGGAAAAAATAGTAGTTTGAGGCAGAAAAAGCATAGCATGTCAAGACCGTGTTTTCTTTAAATCCTTATGGTGACCAAATGATGCGTGTGATTTACGACCTGATAAAGCTTTTGAAGAGCATACCCAACATTCCATGTAACTATGGTTAGATCACCCTAAGAGCCAATCTCATCCCTCGTTTGTCCCATCCGCCGGTTGAGGTAGCCTAAACTGTGAGTCAGCTGTGGAGCCAATGGTGATAACGATTAAAAATCACGTTCAAATGTTACATGTACGTCGTACTGACTATGTCCTCATAGAGCACATTCAGAACAGCCGACTAACAGATCCGCGGATCAAATATAGTCGACCCACTTGAACGCTTGTTGCGTTATCCCCTTTGGGAATCTATTATGTGTCTAATTTGGAATTAAGCGGCTAGCTTTTTAGTGAGTCGCCATATTTTATCCGCGGATATGTTAGTACGCTGTTCTGAATACGCTCTTAGACCAAAAGATGGGGAACTACACAGTCCGTAAAATACCCTTAATCTAGCTACCAGAGAATTACTTTAATTCTATTATGTCTACATCTACAGTATTATATGCACTGTATGTAACCGCTTGATCAAACAGGTTTTCAGCAGGTATATGTAGCTACCATCATGTTTGGACAAGATAACTGACAGCAGAAGCAAGCGTGAATAAAACGTACAGAGCAAAAAAACGATTTTGTCTGCTAATGCATACACTGATCGTGGAAAAAAGGGTAAAAAAGACCGATAACGGAAATGAAACCCGGCAAATAAGTTGATACTTAATAAAAATGAAAACATTTCAAAAATCAAAGAGAAGTACAACGAAGAACATCAGTGTACATGTAGAGACTGTCCCTTTCAGTTATGATTTGATAATACGTCATTCTTGGTTGCTTTGAATTAACAACACCTATATAGACGTAATGATCAGTAAAAAGCGCTGGCACATGCTTCAAATTCAGTGTAACATCAAACGTAAATCATCAACAGAAGTCGTGATAGATTACAGCATGTGTTACCGAAATTCGGGTTATATTCATTAACAAAGCAATATTATTACCATTATCATGGCCATTTTTTACTCACACCCTGAGGTTCATATCTAGTTGAGAACCACGTCCCGGCATTGGCATGCTTCTGCCGTCACTGGAAGCGGCTCTATAATATAGGTATATAGGCCTACTCAGGGTGATAACGACAAACAAGATGCTGATACTGGGCGTTGTTTCCAGTACAGGAGCAAAATGGAAATGCCTTTTTTTTAAATGGTGAATAGCTGTTTGATGTGTGCATTGTTGGATATTTGCTGCAGCACCGTCAAATTCTTTTCGGCCACAAGCCCTGGAGAATTTTTAAAGTGATAAAATTGCTGAATGACTTTTTAAAGCAATAACATAGGCCTATGACGATATGAAGATAAGCAACATATGTTTAATTAACCAATTTTAACAAACAAACCATAACACATCGAAATCGATGATATCAAGTCAGATGTGTCATTTCAACAAGCTTTAATAAACCCAGTCTTCCGCTTTCTCTAGTATAATTTCTCGATCTGATTCAGGATTGCCAACATATTTTACAACAGGTTGTGGGGCTTGAAAAACCTGTCCGCCTCCTGTGCATGCATTTTTCTTGTCCACATATCCTCTCTTAACCAAATTCCAGACGATTGGATCGGGAACTCGATGTATGACCAACGCCGTTAGCAGACGACACCTATCACGCGCCAAATCCACAAATCCTAATTTGGTAGCTTCCCAAAACTTTGTATTGTTGTCCAACCGGATTCCTTTTTCAGTTGCTATTGACGACATGAATGGAGCCTCTGTGTGGAGGCGCTTTGAAAGCGAGGCTGAGTGAAGGAGGCGCACAGTGTCAAGAGAGAGAAGGGAGGCGAAGCTTGCAATGTGGGGCGCAAAATTTGGTGCATTTGGATCCCAATCAGGCTCTAGCCACGCGTTTCTCGTCGGTTCCTGTCGTAGCAGTCCGCTGAAAAGATGCGTTGAATTACCAACTACAGATAGATTAGAAAGGTACTGCACGATCTCAGGGTAGTTTGCAATGACATCATGTCCGCACTTCAGAACGAATCTCGCTCCGGGGCAATACTCAAACGCCCAACGAAACGCCAGAAGCGTTTTAAGGGTGAGATTTCCCTTGGAATCCACAAACCCTACCTTGACAACGTCACCAAACCGAAGAGCTTCATTGGCGATGTCATTTTCCGTTCCTGGTTGTTCCCCTACGAAAAACACCGTTTTTGTCTCCTGAAAGGCGTGCGTCTTAATACTCCCACAAGTCCTTCGGTACATGGACCTTCCGTAATAATCCCACGGCTCGGAGACCACCAGTGCCAGGAGATACGGCGGGGCTTTCGGGTCACACAATGGTCGGTTGATGACGTAGTCGTATTTCTTAAGGTGGTACCAACGGCGAGGCTCCGTTGCCTCCTTACTGGCACACACGTGCTCGGGGAGCATGCAACTGTTGGAGGAGCTGGAGTTTGTGTCAGGGGCAATAACAAGTGCGCTTTGGGCGACCAAAGAACGGCCTTTTGTACGGACCAAGTCAACACTATAAGCTTCCCTGATTTCCCTACGGGCTACGCTCAGAGCGAAGAATACCCATGCGCAAAGCAAAAGCAAACTTAGACGCACTGCTGATATCTTTGGCAGAACTCGCCTGAGCAAGAATGTTCTAAATCGCCTGGCCATCATTTTTAACTATTTCAACGGGGTGAGTGTCCGCGTTTCCTTTCAGAATTCCAAGTGAAAACTTCAGCCCAACTGAGTTCTTCCCTCGCCTTCAAATTGGGTAATCCCAGCAATTTTTCTTTCTCTTATCACTGCCGAATCTCAGCTTAAAATAGGGCACCTTTCAACTGTCAAAAACACCAACTTTTCAGGTTGAAAATAAATTATAAACGTGTACTGGCCCCTAGAGAGGACCTGGTGTAGTTAAATCTCCATGCCAGCGCCACGAGGAATCACTACCACCACGAGCAGAGACGACGCCCACTGTGCCTAGTTACGGACAGTTCATTATCTATGGCTCGGGTAGGTTGGCGCCTAGGAGATATGGTTTCGGTTTTCTGCTTAATAGTTCGTTAAAATCAGGGTAAAAAATTATGTGATTTAAAAGATGGTTCAGGATTTTAAAATGATGCCAGTAGTAAAGATTGGGTAGTTAGGGAAGTTTCCCAGTTGATTTTTTCCCATCGGGTACCAGCCTGTGGCGAAAATAATGAAAGGTCCCACTGCGAATTGGTTTCACTGACTAAACATGAAGTCCTGAGAACAGTTCTCTCGCCCAGCGTGTGAAAACAATGCTTGCACATGTAATCAATGAAGAAAGGGGGAGTCCAAGCCCTGATGCGACGTAACTAGAGGTCCGTGTATAAAACAATCCGCCCTGTTTCAGTTAGGGTAACCGTGACCACTGGGTACAAACTTTGTTTGAAGTCTTCCTATACAAATGAATGGGAACCGGTGTAACGAAACTGAGGGTCCACGTAACAGAAAGTCTTAGTTATAATAGGGTTAGCCTGACCTACGTGGGACAAAATCTAGGGCGAGGCTTACCTGTACAAATGAATGGGAAGCGGACTGTCACGTTTCACCGGACACCGTATTTCAGCGGACCCTCAGTCGCGTCACGGTTCTCAAAATTCAAGATCATTGCAATTAACAGACAAAAACGTATTATTAAAGCCAATGGCGATATTTATTGAGCAAATTGACAAGCCATCAGATGCTCTGGTCAGTACTGGGTGCAATAGGAACATTTTTATTATTATAATTTATTATGAGAAAACCGCAAAGCAATTAAAAGTCAACAATAAATCTGATCTCGATCAGCATATCTTATTCGTCAGTTCATTCCATTTATCCTTCCAATTCCTACAACGATGTGCTGTGACTTAACGGTTTTTATTAACAATGCCTTTATATATGAAATGTTTTCTTGACTAGAAATTCACGCTTTACATATTCAGTTCATAGAATGAAACATAAATGTACTTCATCCTTACATTTTTACAATAAATATTGTTTATCGTCCCAATCACAATCAAGACTACCTTCTTGTCGGTATTTGAAACACTGACAAACTTTTCACAGATGTAAGCACATTTTCCTCAGGAGTACCAACTGAAAGCACCTGAATGCAAAATTGAATCTATCAGCAGAGAAAAAATGCACTGATTCTCATTAACTTGCTATCGCTTATTTTGAAATATGCCTTGTTGTTTTACTCTCCTTGTGCCATCACTAAAACTCATTACAATTAATCATTTGGTTTTACTTGATCAAATTCTAGTTTTGAAAAATACAATTAAGTATACTTAAGCCAATTAGGATAATTAAATCAGACTGAATTTATGGGCGAAAATTGAACAGTTGACAATGGCACACTAGCTGACTCAGAGGCAATAAAGTCCAACGTTGTTGATGCATGGTTACTGAATGTGTAGTAAAATGTCTGTGTTCACCCACGTGCTAGTTTACCAAAATGGGCACCTGAAATGAAATGAGCAAAAAAATCGCCATTAATTTAAAATGATAAAACCACAGACATTGTTTTTCTTCTTTTTTTTTACTTTTACTTACTGCCATTCTGACACAGACAAAGTCCCCATATAAGTTTTTTTTTCTGAGACAATTTAATCACATACCTTTGCAAAAATGACAACATTCCCATAGATGTCAGTACATTTTAATGAAGACAAGCCACTTACCATCCAATATAACACTGACACAAATTCTCATGGGAAGTAGCCTGTTTGATCAGAAGGTTGACTTGGGTTGGAACATCTATGGACTCGTCTGACTGGAAATCACGACCTGGAATAAAAATAATAACAATAATACTTTTTCAAAACTGCTTTCACATGGTAATCTCAGAGGTAAAAGTTGGGTAAAAGAATAGGCATTTATATGATTCAATTCTCTTACAGTCCAATGAAAAAAATCTACATGTAATATTTAAGTTAACTGTTTTATATGACTGAGGATGAAAGAGAAAAAATGGTCAATCTCAGTCGGTTTCTCCACTACATGAATATCCACCACAAGGCAAAACAGAGGTATAAGTTGGACTCCACGTGTTCAGCAATCACAATTACAATTTTACAACATTGTGCTAAGTTGAGCTGTCCCAACCTACTGGAGTGGAACTGCGTCTTAAGCTCACCTGTCAGTTTATCTCTGACCCTGTTCACAATCTGAATGGCTTTCTTGTTCAGAGCTTCTGGCTGACCATCTCCTACAATAAAAAAGATCTTTTCTGTCTTTGTTTTTTTTTCTCTACCTATTGATTTACTTTATTTCATTCAATTGATCTTTTTTCTCTCCTTTTTTAAAAAAAAATTTACCTTATAATCCAATCAAGCATTTTTGATGAGGAGGGGGGGGGGGGGGGTTACCCCTGGTTT
>NW_019776050.1:39375-63039 GCF_001039355.2 Lingula anatina | reverse complement strand
ACTCCTGGTTTCTCTTGGGTCAAATTAAAATTTTAGTCTTAAGAGTTAAGACCAACTTTCATTTAACACTATTTTGGAAAACAAGCAACCATGATCCAGAAAAAAAAAACTCCAGAAATAATAGATCCTGTACTACGTAAGTTTTAAAATCTTTTCCATTCATTAGACATTCAAAGTTTCTTCTACTATTTATCCATTAAAATAAAAACTAAATCTTACCTAAAGATGTGCTCTCTTGGCCATAGTTTGATGTTCTTTTCTGGGAAGCTATGAGGTCTCCATCATCCAAGATATCTGGAAATATATATAAATTATATATTTATATATAATTATATATAATTATATTTAAAAAAAATTAAAATATATATATATCTCGATAATTTGTCCAATTTACCTGTTGTTTCCGTACTTTCAGAATAAGAGGTGGCAGCAGCTGTGCCTGATCTTGCCCTGGACCTCTTGGCTTTTGTATGAGCTAAAATAATGGAGTAGAAATTAAGCCATATTTATGTTGTATCACATTATTAATTACTTAAAATGGTTTTAAGAATAATGTGGAATGATAGCCTTCCATACAGACACAAAACTTACAAATAAAAGGGCTCTGTAATGGTTCACAGAAGAAAAATCAACAAGTAAGGCAGAAAAAGTAATGTAGCAACTGTTTTCATATGCATAAATTAATTGCAAATTAAACTTTGTTTTTAAGATGAATTACATTTAAAACGTCTTTGATTATGTTTTCTGTGCTGAGTCTTCTGTTTAGTTGAGAATCAAAATTAAATAAATAAAGTAATCAATTAGGAATAACAAATAAATTAATTCATTAAAAATGCATAAATAAATAACTCCGTCAAGCCATACATTCATCAAAATTACAGCTCTGGCTTATCTTCCAAATTATTCACTTACTGTCCATAAGTCTCCAGTTCAGTAAGGGGTCATAAACAAAAGCCTCCAGTACAGCCATTAAACTATCTTTATTCTCCCTGAGGACATCCATCACCCTCTCACAAGTCATCTTGTAGTTGCCATCAATACCAGTCACCTAGAATAGATGGCTGTTTGAGAAACCCACGTGTACATACAAACTCTTTCACACACACACACACAGTTGCCACAGATAACAGTGACTTAGAAAAAAGTCTGTGAAAATAGCACTCATGAACCAATTCATGCATGCACACACATGCAAGTACAAACTCTCTCTCTCTCTCTCTCTGTCTCTCTCTCAAACACACACACAAACACACACACACACAGTTGCCATCGATAACAGTGACCCAGCAGAGACAGGCTGTCACAGCAGCACATAAACTTACTGTCATTTAATATCTATCATATCATTATTATATATCATATATTTTAAAGAAGAACCATATAGTGTTCTTCACCAATTTTGAAATAAAAATTTCAATAAACAATGGCCCTGCAAACACACCTCCATAGCATTAATGAGCATTCTCGTCAGGCGGAATGGGATCTTCTCTGGAAACTTTTCTCTGGTCATGGCCACTTCAAAACAGTCGCCAAAGTCAATATGGATGATTTTCCCACTCATTCTGTCTAACATCAAGTTTGAAGGGTGTCTGAAATAAAAAAGGATTTCAAAGGATAACTTTCTTATTCTATGTCTAATTTGTAAAATGCTGCTTTTGGGCTGAAAAAAAAAGGTGGATCATATATGTTGGATGTAATCTCAAAATCAAATTTATTGTAATAAAGAGTAATGAATGTTATGTTTGCAGGCAACAACTCACTTAGTTTATTTTTTAAATGTACTAAGTTAAGAGGTCAAAACTTGAGTGGAAACACGCCCTGGATTTCTCATCATGATGACAAGCCATTTTTACAGTCTGCTGTGATGGTATATACATAGTACTCAATTAAAACACCATAACTTGAGTTGTTAACACACTGTAGAATTCTCAACATGACTAGAAGTCATTATGATACTTAGTTAAGACATTTTAACTCAAGTGTGACAACGCCTAGGACTGACCTGTCTCCTAGTCCCAGCACATAGCCCACCATGGACATGACAGCCAGGGAGCGGGTGTAGTTGGTTCTTCTGTCAAACCACACCTGAAGTATACAGGAAGACATACCGTTGTGACCATTTAGTATCCAGTAATTTAGTATACCTAGTAATTTATTATCAAGTAATTTAGTATACCTAGTAATTTATTATCAAGTAATTGAGTATACCTAGTAATGTAGTATCTAGTAACTTGGTACCTAGTAATTAAGTATCTACTCACTTTTTATTTAGTAAAAGTTATTATTCATTAATTTAAAATACACTGTTGGGGGCATCTATCAAATTGTTTTTGTGACTAAAATGCATTGTCTGTGTGCAGTGCAATTCTGCTCCTCTACTAAGAGAGTTTTGAGGCTGAAAGACCAACATCAGATTCCAATCTGAATAGTAAAAACCATGGACAAGATGCTTACAATTGTGAGAAGTTTTGATTCAAAATTTAGCAATTGTTTGAGACAAAGATATACAGAAATACTGAGATTAACATACCTCAGAGCTGGGGCTCTTAAACCAAAGTATTTTTGCCAGGTCGTCTCCTTGGGTATGCTCCAGAGCATGCTCAAACACTTCCACTTTCTGCATCAGGGTCAGGTGGTCATAGTCTGGCGCCATCTATCAATGGGAACAAGAGTTAAAACAGTCACTAAAGTCTAGATGTGAGGGCATTTCACTGGTCTGTGTTTATCAAAAATATTTTTTCGTGTAGAAAGATAGCACTACTTACATTAAAAGCTGTAGCACCCAATACTTTTGTTGCAAATGAAAATCATTTATTTATAAAAAAATAACAAGACTAAGTATATTTTTATGGTCAAAATACACAAAATGTAATTTAACTTTTTATTGCTTTTTCAGTTACTGTAATCAAAATACAAATTAAAATGTTTGACACAACTTCAAAAAGATTTAAAATCTCAAACCCCTTTACCCTCAACATTATCCTGTGCTCTATGTTCAGCAAGATCTTCTTCTTCTCCCTGTAGTCTCTGATCAGAGAGTGGAGGGTGTCACAGTGGGGGACCCAGCCTATCAGGCCAGAGTTGGTGGACAGCGGAATGATGGAATATCTCTGGATGCTGAAATCATGGAAAATTTGCTATCAAAATACTCATAATTCGAGAAAGTGTAAAGCTTCATTGTGGAGTATCTCTGGATCCTAAAGCTATGAATAAAAACTGGCATTGTGATAATTATTAATGAATTGAGCTACTGGACATAATATCAATATGGAATATCTTTGGATGCTGAAACCAATAATCAAAATCATAACTAAATTAAGAACCTAGTGAAAACAAATGCTTACGACTGATATGCGAAAAAAAAAAAAAAATTGAAAAACAACAGATTTACGAAGTCAAATGTATGCCTTAATATATTAAGTAAAATGTGACAAGGACTGAATGTCCTTACGTGAGGTTCCTCCTGAATGTCTCAGGGTTATTCATGAGCAGAGAATTGACCAATCCAAACAGCTGCATCACCCTCTCATCCTGCCTCAAGTCTTCATGCCCCTTCAGTAGGAACACATATTCCCGCCCATTGCTTCCTGAAGTGACAAAATGATTTCAAAGCTTCATATATCATGTGACAAAATGATTTTAAAACACCCAGTTTACAACCTCACAAGCAGGGGTTCAACCATTATTGTAAATAGGGCTTCCAAAATGACCAAATATGACCCGATCAAATATGGTAGCCGTCCAGCCATATAAATAGGCTGTCCTCTATTCACACAATATACCTTCTATGCAAGAAGAATTGAATAATTATATAATAATAGAGCTATGACCATATACTTTTTCAAAATATCCTAACAAATCTGTAAGTCCCGCTCACCAAATATTGACAACTTCCTTGGCCGCTGCTTGGAAGTGATCACTTGTAAAGAACTTTGCACGTAAGAAATCCCGACCACTGGCTGGTTCACATCGTAGGTTCCAGGTACAGCCAGTTCCAGATCGCGACAACTCAGAAGATTGGGGCTCACATAATGCAGTTCCAGGGAGGTCAGCTGGGGAAGTTGTTTGGATATCCGTCTGAAGACGTGATAGTAAAGGTCCCAGGCTTGGGTCAGGTCCTTGACGTTGTTAGAACGTTGGTACTTTCGGCACCATTCTTGAGCCTCCAGTAGATCACGCCCATAGGCCTGCAGGAGAAATATATTAGACTTTCAAATTAAAGCTGGATTTTGTATTGACATTTTATTTTCATCACCATTTAATCTATCCTACTTTAAAACAAAACGAGGAAAAAAACTCATTAACAAAGAAAACTTTAATATTGGATAAATTTTCCATGTCAGTACCGTTACCATAGTTACCATATCTCCAAATTATTTTCCATGTCAGTACCATTACCATAGTTACCATATCTCCAAATTATTTTCCATGTCAGTACCGTTACCATAGTTACCATATCTCCAAATTATGGTAATTACTTGATCTTTTCAGAGGGAAAAATATACTTCTGAATGATTCCAAAATTATGATTCAAAAAGAAAATAGATAATTTTCCCCATTGAAAAGATCTGAGTCATAACCGTTACCATAGTTACATCACCTGGTTAAAGGATGTTTCTTTCAATGTCTGCGGCCCTCTCTCCATCATACAGTGGAGGGGTTCCAAGGTGGCAAACATCCCCTTGACGTTCCTCTCCCCAAAATAGAGGCGAGATGCCTCCTCAAGTCCTTCATGCCACAGTTCATGCCACAAAATGGCGACACGGATCAACTCTTCACTCACCTGGAGTATTCAATGTGGAATAGACTTGTCTGGTGAAAATTTAATTTAATATGATGCTCTTTATGTTTCTTCTGCCTTAGAAACAAGGATATTTGCCACAACAATTTAACACGGGACAAATTTGATAAGTTGGTTAGCAAGTGTAACCTATCCTACTTTTGAGAGAATCAGATAATTTTCTCACCCTTTTTTTAATCAAAATGGAAAAAATCACATTGGTTATTGGTTTGGTAAGCAAATGAAATTAACAACTGAGCCCAGGAAAAACATCAAGCTATTGTCATTATGCTCTAATATTGCTCACACTGTTGGTTTTATATTTCCTCCCTAACATATTGTTTAATACACTGTACAGTATGCTCACCAGCAAAGCCTGTTGGACCAGGGTGTTGCTGTGTTCTCTCATGTTCTTTAACACTTTGTTGGCAGCGGCCTGGCGTGCTGGGACGTTCGACTTGCAAGCCACCGTCAGAGGGTAGATAAGTGCCTAGAAGTATTAAATATGATCACAGTGAAGTACAAAAACATTCCACTGAAGACAATATGTGATAAATGGTTAATGTTAAACTAAAAGAAATAAATGACAAGAGGTTAGACCAGTGCATTAAAATAATACAATATCATTGAAATGGAAATTATACACTGCTAATGAAAATGACAATGTTAGGGTTAACACTTCCAACAATTTCTATGAACAGGATTAGGTGTAGATGGCAGTCATATCAAGATGGTCCCAATTCCTCACCTGTGGGTGGTGCTTTCCAATGTCCATGAGGAGCTGGTGTATGAGTTTTCCTACCAATTGTCTGGGAGTGTCTATTCTGGCAATCAGCTGGGGAATGACCTGGTTTTAAAAATAAATATATTACCTGTATGTGGGGAAAAACACAAATAACATTTCCTAGGTCATTTGCTTTGATAGCACATTTATTACAGCAGCCCCAGAAGTACATTTGGCTACATTAAAGTTCTTATACAGTTATGAAATAGAAATAAGTTAGGAAATAAATAAATCAATCATTTAAATCACATAAATATTTTGTTCACAGTTTCACTTTTCACCACATCAACATTATAATTATGCTAAAGTCAACTGTGCAAACATCTGAGTTTAGTGGGAAAACTTTCCTCTTTTTGCACGAATCAGGCCTCTGGTTTACAAATCATCAACAAGAACTAAATCAAATGCTTTTTCTAAATCCCAGTGTTGCTTACTCCTACCTGTAACCAGTTGTCAATTTGGATTGTCTTGATACTCTCAGTCAGGGCCTCATACACTTCTGACCACTGGCCATAGTCAAACCACAGGGTCAGCAACCTGAAAATGACCAACAGTCAAAGGAAATACCAGTTCAAAGTGACCAAGGCTGCTAACCCCACCACAGGGTCACCAACCTGAAAATGACCATCAGTCAAAGGTGGACCTTCTGTATGATGGGGCTGATATAAATTTCCCAAGAACAAAAAAACGGAATTGGACCGGTCTCCAAATTTTTTTATGCTTGCTAACACCCTTACTACACAAATGTTAGGAGGTTTCAAAGAGGGTATATGCGGCACCAAATCACCATGTAGGTCATGTGACGTGAGTAAAAAAATTATGAGTCAAGTCAGATTGGCCAAAGAAATGTGCAAATCTAGAAGAAGTGAGTGCTCATATAAAAGTCCCAGGAACAAGAAAACGAAAGTGGCATGGTCTTCTAATTTTTGGTGCTTGCTGACACCCTTGCTGCACAGATGTTAGGAGGATCTGAAGGTATAGGTGGCGCCAAATCACCATGTAGGACATGTGATGTGAGTAAAGAAAATATGAGTCAAGTCAGATTTGCCAAGGAATGCCCTGTGAGAGATGAGCAGGAGCACAGCGATTGCGTAGTAAACTGGAAGAGGTGAGAAAGAAGATGTAAAGGCATCATTCAAAAGAAAGGGGGCTCAATGGTAGAAGCATTCTACATGATGTTCCAGGATTTTCTTTGACCAAGTGTCTACCACATGACCCAATGCATGTGATACTTGAGGGTGTTCTTCAAGTACAGCTTCGTTGTTTGCTGCGAGCAACCACCATGCAGAAAAAGTACATTTCTTTGGATGAACTCAGTACCAAAATCCTCAATTTTTCCTATTCAAAATATGAAATGAAAGATAAACCACAGATCATTAACAGAAAATGGCTTGATGAAGGCCAAACATTTGCCCAGTCAGCTGCTTTAATGAAAAACTTGATCACAACATTACCCTTCATTTTAGCAGACTACATCCCAGAACATGATGAATACTGGAGGAATTTCTTGCTCTGCCTGCAAATTACCCTCACTGCATTATCACCAGTGGGATCTAAACAAACATTGGAATAGCTGTGTACTCTAACAAATTCAAGAAGCTTTATCCAGATAAATCATTCACACCAAAGATGCATTATCTAGTTCACTTTCCAACCCAGCTTCTCTGTTTTGGTTTGGACCACTTAAGAACCAGTGGTGCATGAGGTTTGAAACAAAGAACGGGTTTCTTCAAACTACAGAGATAGTTCCAATATCCCTCGCAGCACATCATCAGATGTGAATGTGCATGCAGATGTTAAGATCAAATGGTACGAGGTCAGAAATGTACCTTTACCGGGGCGATAAAGTTGAAGAAGAGGAGACCATCCCCATTTCCTTACTGAATCACAAAGAAGAAATCATTCAATGATTGAATAATAACCCACAAGAAAATCTGTGTGGAGACACAAAGGCATTGAAAACATCATAACATACCAAGTGGGAACTGTTTTAGTCAGTGAATATGAACTTAAGCCTGAGCACAGTTGTTTTTGGAGATAAATAGTATTAAATAATTAAATAATTGACTTCTGCCCACTGAGTTAGCTTTTGAGGTGCAAAACTCTAGTAATATCAAAGAATATCTCTACCACAGATTAATATTTCACCTCAGTGTGTCCTGCAGCGAGTTCCCACTGGATAAAGCTATGGAACGGAAGAAGTAATATCAAAGAATATCTCTACCACAGATTAATATTTCACCTCAGTGTGTCCTGCAGCGAGTTCCCACTGGATAACGCTATGGAACGGAAGAAGCCCTGGACTGCTGGGATGCAGTACTTGAACATCTTGGCCGTGTTCTGAAAAAAAAAAAGCAGATTAGGTAAATGGATTTTTTTTCATATAAGAGTTCTTTAAAATCTTTTATTCTTTCTTTTGTGTGTGTGTGTGTGTGTGTGTGTGTGTGTGTGTGTGTGTGTGTGGGTGGGTGTGTGTGTGTGGGGGTGTGTGGGTGTGTGGGTGGGGGTGGGTGGGTGGGTGTGGGTGTGTGGGTGGGTGGGTGGGTGTATCATTTCTTCTCTAAAATTCCTACCTTTGATTAATCTTTTTCAATCCTTTCCAGTTATCAGGCAGAAGGCATGCTAAATAATCACAAGCAAACTTAAGACAGTGTACATGGATGTATAGCTCCACCAAGCAGTGAAAGCTATTCTCCCATGCTGCTAGGTACTCACACTCTCTCCTCCTTTGACTGCTTCTCCAGACTCTTTCTTCCCCACAGCTGCCCCTGTGCCATTCTGGGTGGTGCTCTGTCCCTGCTGCTTGAAGAACAGCACTGCTTCGTAGTTCATGTAGGCCCAAGCATGCCATGCCTGAAATCCAATTAATACATGAGAGAGAGAGAGAGAGAGAGAGAGAGAGAGAGAGTGAGTGTGAGTTTGCATGTCTATTCATGACTGGATGAGTTCAGGCAAGAAAAAATGCTTCAAATGGTGTCCCTCGACCACCACAGTCCTTTTATTATAGGGGAAAAATGAGACAAACATATATATAATTGGGAGAGAAGAAGAGGTCATGAAGGTTTAAGGTCAGAGGAAAGGTGAAAGGTCACTGACCTTGTACCAGTTCCTGTCATGCTCAGTGGCAGCGCTGAAGTACTGCAGCACCCTGGGTATAGAATCCTCTGTTATTCCCTGGACATCTTCCAGCCAGTCGCCTAACTTCAGGTAGCATCTGAATTGATAAAATATAAGGGGGATTACTCATTAGGTAGGTGAAATAATAATGTTAATTAATGAAAACAAGTTTGTGCAGTTCCTGAGCTTCAGGAAGCATCTGGGAATAAGGAATTTAAAGGAAGTTTATACTGTAGCAGGCCTCCGTATATTAAGGATTAATGTAAGGATCTGGTTTATAATTTAAGGAGTAAATAAATAAATGAATTTAATGTTCTCTCGTGCTGTAGCATGGCTCTATGTACCTTAATCCACACGGTGGTAGTTCAAGAAATTACACAAGTTATTAGCACAAAGGGTCTAAGGCAACTGAAACCTCCATTTATTCATTTTTGACTAGTCTTGTTGTCTTGTGTTGCATACTAGACCTAAATTGGTTTAATAAAGCTTTGGGTGTAAACACACCTCATCCACAGCAGCACTTACTTAGCCAACAGTTTGTTATACTCCGCTTTCTGTGAGGATTCCTCTGGGGCATTGAGCTGGTTCACACGTGGCTGGAGAGAGTTCTTCACAAAACGATGCAGATTTTCAAATGCTTCGTTCTGAAAAATTAAAGCCAAAATGATCATAAAACCCAGTCCTTTGTTGACAGTCAACCAATCCATCTTTCTGTTATTAAAAAAAAATAAATAAATAAGTAAATAAATAAATAAATTTAATTAATTGATTAATAGATTAAAAAAATCCTCTCGTTTTGTCATTTTCCCATAATTTATCTTAAAGTTTAAAATTCACACATACTGAAAAGACATTATTGTCATTATAAAATACCTTCTTGTTGCTCTTCCACATGTGTTTCATATAGGCAAAGGTGACGGCAGGGTGGCTGGTGGGGATGGTCTGGTCAGGACTCTTAGCCGGGTCAACTCCCAGTAACATGACCAGGGTCCTGTGGGATAATGCCTGGAATAGGAGACCATGACTCACTGTTATATCATGTCATGTCATGTTTTGTCATGTCATTCATGTCATTCTGTGTCATGTTATATACTTAATGTCTTGTCATTTATGTTGTTATTTATGATGTCAAGTCACATCACATCAACTGTATATGCTGGGGTAAGTATTCCCAGCAGGTATATATTATGTTACCCAATTTCTCTTTATAACATCTAGAATATCATCAAAAAACTTTTTTATCATATTTAGATAAAAGATGATTTTAAGCAACACACTGTCTCAAATGCCCAGCACAGTGTACTTACCAGTCTCCCGCTCTTCCTGCAGAGACTGGCGTATTTCAGCCACGTCCTCATGTCTTCCTGGGGGGTCACCACCAGGGAGCGCACCTGGATGATCCTCTGCCAGTCCTCAACCACACGCTGACACCCCTAGGCAGAGGAGCACAGCAGAAAAAAAAATTACTTGTTTACTCTCTCTTCCCTCTCTCTTCATGCCTGTGTGTGTGTGTGTGTGTGTGTGTGTGTGTGTGTGTGTGTGTGTGTGTGTGTGTGTGTGTGTGTGTGTGTGTGTGTGTGTGTGTGTGTGTGTGTGTGTGTGTGTGTGTGTGTGTGTGTGTGTGTGTGTGTGTGTGTGTGTGTGTGTGTGTGTGTGTGTGTGTTTATTTGTTGGGGAAAGTCTTAAAGACAACCATAATAATTTTATTATTCTCAATTCTGACTACAGCTGTCAGCACTTAGTCAGTGCATGAGTACTACCACCATGTCCTGACTATACATGGCAGCACCTTACCTGCAGCCTGTTCCACCAGGTTTCCTTGATGGAGTTTCTCCTCTCTGGCACCAGTTTATACTGCATCACCTCCTCTAGTTCTGACAACATCTGAACATTCACCATAGCCTAGAAAACAATGTCAACTTAATAAAAAAAATTATGTCTGTTTTCTGAAACTTTGATGAATGTTGTACTGATCAAGTAGAAGAATTCCCGTTCAAACATTAAGTAAATTTAAATCTGATACTCCAGATAACATCATATTATTTCAACCAAGTTATAACTTCACTGTAGTCCCCATACTTACACCATAGGCTCTGTTATAGCTCTCCCCAGCCATAGCTGTCAACTCTGTGTCCAATATATCACGGGCTTTGTCTATACACTGAATTATAAAGAGGAGCAAACTTATTTCAATTGAATGAGTATAGGCATGCAAAGTAATGTTTTATTTCTATCAAATTTGTGGATTGAAGGCTTTAAAATTTTTATCTTTAAAAAATATTATGCAGTTTCTGCAATAACAATTTGAGTACCAGTAACTTGGAATAATATAGTAACCTGTTTCAATCCCATGTGTCAAACATTCATATACTTACCTGTAGTCCGAAAACAGACAAAGTAAAATAAATGCATGAACACATAAACACACATGCTCACTGCACACATGTACACACACGTACACACACACACACACACACACCTGTTGAGCCACAGTATACTGGTCCACGTGGAGGGCCTGCACAGCCCTGTAAAAGGCCCCCTCCATGCTGTCTCGTGGTATCATACAGCTGTACTCCTCCATGCTGTCCCACTGTCCCAGACCCCAGGATGCCACAGCAGCCAGCCGTGCCATCTGCTGGCGAGTTTCATCACTAGCCAGTGGCCATTTTTCACAGGAAAGCTGGTACAGCTGGCCCCTGGGAGAGAAAAATGAAAAATCTGCATAAAATTGAGGGGGGGACATCTGGGAGTCATAATAAACAACAGTCACTCACATATCCAGTTTTCCAGATAAATCCAGCTGACCTTATCTCTATATTATATTATATTATATAATATACTAGGAAGCATATAACCCACCACTCTCCCAGTGCCTCCAGACATCTCATTCTCCCCAGCGTGAGTTGAACGTTATCTGGCTCCTTCTCTTGTTTGGCCTCGTAGGCACTCAGTGCTTCAGTCCACTCATGAAGCTTCTCATACCATCTCTCCTGAACTTTCTGAAATGTAGAAATCAAGAAGGCACAATAATTATCAAATTTGCAAACTCTGTTTGAGGTATATATTCAATTTTTTGACAAACTGTATAAACTAGTGAGCCCTCCATGAGTGCAGATTTCAGTCATGGAAAATTCCATTAGTGAAAAAGATGACAAATCTTTTCAGGATAATAGAAGGCAAGAATTAAGTTGAAATTGTTATCACTTTTTCCTGTACTGTTTGACTATCTATCCTAAAAATTTCAACAATATTTGTGAAAAGTTTTGTCAGACATCTTCTTCATTAAAAACAATGCTGGTGAAAAGGTTATCTTCTTTGTTGGTGGAGATCATACCAATAATCTAAAACATTATTGCAAAGATGGATTATTTTCTTTACTAAAAGATTTTAATAATAACAATTTACCCTCTTTAATAAAGAAAAGAAGTTAAGTGCTTACAATATCAGACTTGTGGTGAGCCATGGCATATTCCAGAACACCTGCTGCTGCCTCTGGTTGCTGCAACTTATTGTTGATGCTGAAATACCAGATATCACAGACCTGTAAAAACCTTGTGACAGACCAATTGAATATGAAGCAAAGAGATTATTACAATTTTGTAAAAAAAAAAAAAAAAAAAAAAAAAAAAACAGATTTGTAAAAACTGTACAGATAATGCTCTACACTAAAACAAATGTAAATAACTTAAGAATCTGATTTTTTAGTAAATCAATTAAAATTGAAAATAAAATTCAAAAATTAAAATTGTGAACTTTTGTCCAAGATAATGCATAGCCTTCTGGAACCACATATATCATATCACAATATTCTATGTATTAAAATAAAAAAGGCCATTTAATATGGAAAGAATGAAATTATCACTCAAGAGTTCACCTTATCAGAGCCTCTAAGGTAGATGTGGAGGCAGTGCGATGGAATTCATCTTCCTTATAGTGCAGAGCCTTGGCAAAGGCACGACATCTCATCGCCCTCTCCCCGAGTAAACTAGTGTCCAAGGGTAAGGGGCCCTTCAGGGGAAAGAAATTGAAAATTGCTCATTTACTATGGTAACCATACATGTTTTCCATATGTAATTTTTTTAAGTGGAATATATGTTTTCCTTTATACTTGTATTAAGACACCTTTTATTTCTTTGAAATCTCACTCCAGATGACTATGGCTAATCGTCTGCTTATTTTTAAACACCTCACTTCCTCTACTATTTCATTTACAGACACTCACAAAAATGCACTGAAATATATGAACTCAACGAAATTTTTATATGTATTTATTTATTTATGTATTTATTTATTTATTTATATATTATTTTTATTCGTTTATGATTTTTGGGGAGGGGAGAAAGTTTAAGGGGGGGGGGGGCAGAAGAGTTAACTAATTCACGTGTTTTAAGTATATTAAGTCAGTACCCTAAACTCACCTTTTCACAATGCTCCATGAACTCGGCCAGGTTCAGCAGGGTCTGCGTGATCTCTGGCAGGTCCTGCGATGTCAGTGCCTGCTCCAGACTTTGGATCAACTCATCTTGCTGCGTCTCACTTAGCTCTGTCCAACATGACACAAAGGCGGCATTGAACAAGTCCCTGCAAGATCACAAATGGGTCTTCCATTTTCTTTCTTTTGTTTCATTTTAAACTATTTTTTATATAACTTTCTTCCATTTTCATTTATTTATTACTTTCTTTCTTTTTAATTTTTTTTTTGTTCCAGGCTTTGTTTAGCCTTCTACAGTCATGACAATAAAAAACTTTGGTTACTAAATTCTTTAAATCTGTGATATAACGCCTATAAATCCAGAAGCATTACACCCACCTTGCCAGTGGATTATATGTCTGTGCCAGAGCCCAGCAGGAACGCAGCGCTGGTGATGGTGACTCCTTCAGGAGCTCTATACTCAGCCTCCGCAGCCACTCCATCCAGTCATCTTTAGACACCCGCCTTGTAGCAAGCCAGGCCTGTGAATAAAGGATACATATACCACAACTGTTACACTGTGCTCTAATATTTTTTGTATTTGTGGATACCTTGTCAGTACTGAAGTTGTGAGTCTAAGAACTGCAGTCATTGCATAATTCTTTTCTTCGATTTTAATAAGTTTCACTATATATTAAACTTTCAGGTTGAAAGAAGCAGAGCTGAACAACAACAATATATCTATATATATCTATCTATATCTATATCTATCTATCTATCTATATATATATATATATATATATCTTTTTTATTTCCCATTTCATATTTTAAGACCATAAAACTAATCTGATTTGATTTCTTCATCAGATTTTACATATAACATAATTCTTTAAGCTAGAAAGAAGTTCCATTTACCCTCTGCAGGGTTGCTGAGCTAACATGGAGTTTCTTGATTGTCGCCGTTTCGGCACTCTGGTCTGGCGTCTGCTGACTGGGCCGATTACGATTCTGCTTGTGCTTGTACAACAGTGGGTCATCTTCCATTTCTGCATAGGTGGAACCCTGACAGGAATATTTCTTAGCTATACAATATTATCTGAAGACTCTGACTGAGCACATAGGTAGATTTAAAGATGAAGAAAATGGCACCTGTTGGAACTGGCATTGAGGGTGGCAAAGTATACTCATTAAGCTTATTGGCCATGGGGGGGGGGGGGGGAGTATTAAAAAGAACCACCTTTTTTGCCAGAAATGTTCTACTCTGAATCAAATTCTGATCTATTTTCTGGTTATTTTTTGAGTTGGGTCAACTGAGGGGGTAAAAAGGTGATGATTTTACAAAGCAGGAGTTCATACCCCACACTCCACCAACCTTGATGATCTTACACAGCAGAAGTTCATATCTCTGGTGAGCCACTTTATGTTTGGTCAGCACCTTGGCCACCATGGGGATGAAGATCTGGTACTTCTTCCCAAGCTGGACCACCAGGGCGGCCAGAGTGTCCATGGCCGTCCCCCTCAGCTCAGGCGTGGTGTCCAGGGTCCTCACCAGGGGGTGGATAATCCTGGACGCAAAGTCCGTCAGGTCCAGGGAGTCGGTCAGACGGTCGACAGTCTCCAGAGCTCCCCTTGAGAAATGAAGTTGAAATGAGTTTCCACAAGGTAAGGGAAGTTTTCAATAACAGATATGACATAAAGGCATGATGCCATGATATCTTTTCATGAACAGCTATGACACACATACACAGTACCATGACACACGCCCTTAATGCCATGACTCACACCCATTAAAAATCATGATGCACAACAATGAACAGCCATGAAATCCAACCACGAACAGCTGTGATGTCCCCTAGGGAAATGCCATGACACACACCCATTAAAAAACCTCGATATACACTCATGAGCAGCCATGACATCACACTTGTGAAAAGCCACGATATTCAACCATGAACAGCCACAATGTCCTCCAATGGATTACCATGAAAACCACACATGGACAGCTATGATATACACTAAGTCTTATGAATATTAAGACACACCTTCTAACAGGAATAGGCACATCTGCTGAGTCAAAGAGTCTGACAACTGGAGGCAGCAAAAGGTGAAGATAGTCATCTAAGTTTGGACCAAACATCTGCATGGCGTTCAGCAGCTGAGAATGAAACGAGATTAATGTTAAATACTGGTTTTGTATCATGTCTTACTCAAAATAGGGCTGCATGCACTTAATTACACATCCTATTTTTATCGCCTATAAAACATGTCCCCAATTACAGGAAAAATTCCTTTAAAAGGCATGAAAACAAAACTAAAATGTATATAGTATTACTGTAACATCAAAATTATGTACTTTAACTTCTACAGATATCAACAGATATAACTACTTGTCAGCATCAAAATTTTTGATCGTGTAACAAAATTATTATATTTTTAACCTTTCCAGTCACTTGTCTGCCTGGACTGCTGTCGTGCATGAAAACCTTAAGCATCTGGGGTACGATTTGTGGCAGGTAAATCTTGAATTCCGTCCCCAGCGCTATCACAATCTGCTCTATCAGGAGGATGATTGTGTTCTGCATTGGGCTGTTTGGAGTCCAGTAGTCCTAGAGGAAATAAAACAAGGCAGCAAAGTTGTCAATGTACAGATAAAAGCCAGAAAATTAAAAAATATTACTTAACAGGAGGTTCCCCAGAATTTGGGGTATGAGGAGTTCAAAATGTGAATCTGTAATTTCTTCACCAATTTACAGGGAGTCCAACACTTCATTTCCCGAAAATTTCGTCCATCAGCCTTTATTGGACGACTCCCTGGGCAAAGCCTTGTTACTTAATTTAAATAGTAAATGTATCTTTAACTCTGTCCTCAGTTCCATGAACTGTGAATCTAAAGATCAATTCTGATCATTTTCCACTTACGATTCAGATTTTTTCAATTACCATGAAATTCTGAACTTAAAACAATGTCACACTAGAATATATATAATTATATAATTTACCCTGATGAGAGAGAAGATATCATCCAAGTAATTCCTGATGTGCTGTTTCACTATGGCAATAATTACCCCCAGCTGTTGGAACAGAAACTGGAAAAAATAATGATCTTTTGTTATCACATACTATGTGTTTTTATAAACCAGTTAAGAGTGCTCGTTTGCAAAAAAGTTCAAAGAATTATACAGACCAATATTTTACCTTTTATCCCTTTAAAAAATATAAATCAATCTGTATGTATTTTATCAAATCCCAGTACTAAGCACACACTTATACATATCATTTTACAGTTTCAAACCTTCCAAAACCCAGGACTAGTATAAATCAGTCTTAATATTAATACATCTTTTTTCCAGTGGGTAGAGTGCTTTTAGAGTCCCAAGCATACAGCTTGAATTATACAAATCAGACAGTAATACCTTTCTCACTTTCATGTAAAGTTACATATACCAGTCTTAATATACATCTTTTTCCACTAGTTAGAGCATCATATAGGCACTATTTAGAGTTTCCATTCACACAGAACCCACAGTTACTGTAATACCTCTCTGAATGTGGCATCAGAAGTCCTGATAACATTCAAGTAAGCAGGCATAACTTGCTGTATATACGGCACACACTTAATCCCCAGACTCTTAAAGATGAACGTGATTGCCTGGACCACCATGGTGTGGTGCTGCGCCAGCGACGGGTCCTTGATGATCCTCATCAGAGTGGCGATCGCGGTGGCTGGGTAGAACTCCTCCAGAGTCGCCGTGGGCATGTTGACCAGCATTTCACTGGTGCTGTATTCTCCTGTAATGTAAAGATTGGATTAATTTGAATTCCCATTTAAATTCAACTGATTCCATTTCAATTAATGATAAACTTTGGTTATGGTTAAGTTATTGAAAATGAAAGAACCTTACAAAGCAACCTAACTGGAGGAGATTTCAACAAGCCTTTCTCAGCCTACATTTATCCTCAATATGTTGTTTATGTACATTAAATAAGCATGAGAAAAAGAGACTTATATATAGCAACAAAGAGCTAACAAAATTGATATTTCAAGCCAAGAAAAACTATATTACTCCATTGTTTTTTTTCCAAAGAACTGGAATACCACTTCACACTCTGATTCAATGCCATATTTTTTTCTTGAGTCCTCCTTGACATTTTGATAAGTTTACCACAAAACGAACAGTCAGCCAGCAATCAATTACCTGTCTGCTCCTCCCCCTTTGTATTGTCTGACATGCTAAGCACCGCCCCTGCATCACTAGACCTGTCAATCACTCCTAAGTTGACCTTGTGCTTATATGGGTCAAGGGCACCAAGAAGTCCAAGCACTCGTATTGCCTGAAATTGTTGTTTGTCATACTTACAAAAGTTTGCACTGTTTATTAAATCATATTGATAGTAAATGTGCCATTATGACCCCTGTTTAATTTTTCAGGCATACAGTCACCTGATGTGAACCAAACAGAGATGCATGTGGAGTGTTGTAAACAATAAACAAACTTTAATTTATTCTGATGGAAGTTGATCTGTGTAGAACTGCACCCCGTAATGCAAAGTTCCTAACTACTCTGAGTTTATGTCTCCTTGCTTCAGTTCGACTGATTAGGTACTAAGTGTTGGTACAAAAACTTTTACACGTATGCTTTCAGCTAGTTTTAGAAATTGAAAAAAAAAAAAAAAAATTCCTCAATTCAAACTTTTAATTTACTTAGTTTACTTTTTATAATCTATTATGTTAAATCCAGCTCTCACCTCTCTCCTAATGGCGTGGGACTGCTCAGTCTTCAGGAAGTTCAGCAGCACCTCCAGTAAGTGAGGGTACTTCTGATACGGTTCCACCACATAGCCTGTACTCTCTATCAGCTGACCTAGGGTCCATATGGATATCTGATGATGGAAAAAGATCAATGGTATTAATTACCAAGATGACCAATTAGATTAAGAAGAAATGTATTCAATAATGACCAATATATGTGAAGCACAAATTAATGAATATTAATTAATGCACTTTATTCATATCAGTTTCATGTGCTAACTAAATTCATGAAGTTTCTCTTTGCATTTTCTTTCTCCTTCCTCTCTCCCTCTCTAAAACACACAAACACACACACCCCAAAAAAAAACACACACACACATGTCCTCTATCTGCATTTCTCTCTCTCTCTCTCTCTCTCTCTCTCTCTCTCTCTCTCTCTCTCTCTCTCTCTGACACACCACAAAGACTGACCTCTCTCTTCTGCAGGGAGGACGAGTCCTGCATCATGTCCAGCACAATGGGCAGCAGCTGGTCCATCCACTTCCTCATCTCCATCCCACTGACCCTTGCCTGCTCCCCTATGGCTGAGAGCACGCTGTTCACTACCCCGGGATTGGGGTCCTGCTCTGTCAGCTTGGGGATCAGAACCTGCAAGGGAATTAGTGTCCAGAAATCAACATTAAAATAATTAATTTGTAATTCATCTAGTTAAAATGTGTATGTGTGTGTAAAAAAGAGAGAGAGAGAGAGAGAGAGAGAGAGAGAGAGAGAGAGAGAGAGAGAGAGAGAGAGAGAGAGAGAGAGTTCCATTCACCTTCTGGTGTTTAAAAAAGTGTGATAAGTTCATCAGATCTCTGTCCATTTCTCTCAACAGCACTTAAATAAATGGGATAATTTTTTTGTAAAGTTATTCTATCAAAAGACTTAAAAGCAAGCCCATGAGATAAATTGAAGCCATGATGAACACTCAGCCTGGTTTTATTACCTTCAGGATGGGTTCCATGTATGGTCTGATGAGTCTCGGGGCATTGGAGACCAGATGGCCCAGAAGTCTGGCTGCCTGCTCCTTGTTCCTGCCAACACCACTGTGTTCCAGCTCTGTTAAAATCTGTTGAATGAAAAGTACAGAAAAATTGATATAATGTTTTGAATGAAAAGAACAGAAAAACTGTAAAATCTTTAGAATGAAAAGATCAGAAAAATGGTTAAAACTTTTGAATGAAAAAAAGTGCAATTTCATCGAAATGAGCAAACCATGACATGAAAAAAAAAACAACCATGACACATTCATGACATTTTACACCTACTTGTATTAGAACTTTTCTCAAAGATGGCATGACATAGGCAGGGTTCATTGAACTTAGTCTGGCAATGGTACAAATAGCCAGCTCTCGGATATCAAACACCTCATCATTCAAGGCAACAAACAGTGCACTGAGGTTCTCCGCCTGCGCCAAGTGGGAGTCAAACTTTTCATCCAATGAGGCGAGCACACAGAATCGAATATCTGGATCTAGAAGAGCAATTACAAATTTTAATGAAAAGAGTACATGGTGGACATTGTGCCTATACTGAATCAGATCACCAAACTGTTTATGTGACTGACAGTTCAAAGATAAAAAGATTTCTATGGCTGACAGTTTTGAACATCTTTTAAATGAACCTCAACGGCAAAGTAGGTAAGGTAGTTAAATAATCAATTTAAATGACTAAACTATGTTTTGGTTGCTTTCTGTTTTTGAAATAGATATGTTTTATAATACTTTTTGGTAAGTTTTTGTTTTCAGGATAAAACCTTTTCTCATTACCATCAACATTCTGCTGTTTCACTTAAACCCACAAAAAAGACCATTTGAAAAGACACTAAAATTGAGACAAATGATATAAATTATGTAAGTATAACAAATACCCCACTGAAGTGGTGATTAAAAAAAAACTTATCAAAAATATAATTTCAAGATATCACGATTGAAAAAAAATTGTATAAAATACATAAAAAAACATACCAGAGTCTGTGATTCCAACCATGAGGAGTTTGTTGAGAACATCAGCCACCGTATTCATGGCAGAAGAACTCACGTGGCCCTGGTTCTGTGAGACAAGCTGGAAATGTAACACAATAGTGGTGATGACAATATCATTTTGTCCATAACCTTCTCTCTCTCTCTCTCTCTCTCTCTCTCTCTCTCTCTTACACACACACAGAGAGAGAGAGAGAGAGAGAGAGAGAGAGAGAGAGAGAGAGAGAGAGAGAGAGAGAGAGAGAGAGAGAGAGAGATTAACTTACATTTAGACATGGTGTCAGCAGACGTGAGCATGTGCTGACTGCCTCCATGCGGATCTCCTTGTGTTCACTGGACAGAAAGGTCTCGGCACAGTGCCGCACAAACTGAGTCAAATACTGACCTGAAAAAGGATGTAGTCATTTTGATATTGGAAATTTAACAAAAACATTTTTATCTTAAAACTAGTCATGGTTTCGACTGGAAAATGATAAGAAAATAATTGAAGATAAATTTATTCAGCCAAATTTGTCCTCAATAATTTTCGGTAACAATTTTGGTCAAGAGTGAAAATTTAGCTTCATGTTGGGCATATAACATTGTACACCCTAACTTTCAGAATAGGCACCTCAAATTAAAAATCAATAAGTATCAACAGAGTGCGAGGTACCATTTGAGTATCAATGTGTTGTCACTTTACGCTAAACACAATTCAGTCTCGTGTGTTTGTCAAGTTGATAATGAATATTATGATTCTACCCTAGTACTTTGATTTCTTACCTTCAAAGTCAAAACTGCCCAGTGTCCGCAGTGCCAAGGTTATACTGGTCACATCTTGGGCATCAGACACTCCTTGACCAACTGGAAAATAATCAGTTTAGTCAGGGAAAAAAATCTTTTTTCACATTACACTGACATAGTTCACAAAACTCACTGAGAATTCATAAATAAAAATATTTTATCCTACCTTATTTGCAACAAAAATTGAACGTAAGTGAATCAATTTTAAATTTACTCCACAAAATATACAGAATGTCCAGTCTCAAAAATACAAAATAAGAATTAACAATATAATGAAACTTGAGAGAGTCTAGATATGACATCACTTTTATAATTAGTTATTAATTATTTAACTTTATTTCTTGAGGGTAAAACATGGTAAATCTAAAATTAACTTCCCCATGGAATCACTATGCACTTCACTGTACATATGCTGTGCATATGCACTTTACATATTAAAAATGCTGCTAAACAAACCTAAGAATGGCACAGGCAAAGTGGAACTTTTGGGCGCCCCAGGGTGTCTGAGGGGCCTTCCCATGAGCACCAGGGACAGCATTTTGAGAAGGCCGTCCTGAATGTCCTTCTTCAGCTGAGGGATCTGGGTGGCGAGGTCCCTCAACGCTGCAGTCAGGGCAGGGCTGGAAATTAGAACACAGATTTTTATTGTCAAAAATACATAATTCTAGGAAGGCTCTATGGATAACAATTCTACATTAAATCTAGGAAAGCTTAATGGATGACAGTTCTATATTAAATCTAGGAAAACTTCATGAAAGCTCGGAGGGTAAATTATGAAATTTATTTGGGAGCTAAGTACCAATGCCAGTCTTGTTCATACTGACAACTTGCTTCCATCAGTTTTCACATCACCCAAGGGGCTTAATAGTGACCAAAGTCAATGAAGTTGCCCCCCCCCCCCAGCCCCCACACCCACACCCAGCCTCAACACTACTGGAAACACATGGGAGAATAAATACCATAATAAAAATGTATTCACTCATGACCTAATTACCTGAGTCCAACTGCCAACATGGGTTCCAGCAGTTCCTTGATGTCCTTGGCTAGAGCTGGTCCCACCGCCCTGGCCAGCATACTGACACAGGTGAACACGGCCGGGTCCACATTGTTCCTCTGCTTCCTGGAGAACATATAGAACACTAATTAAATAAAGAAACAAGAACTGATTTTGGGTCCACATTGTTCCTCTGCTTCCTGGAGAACATATAGAACACTAATTAAATAAAGAAACAAGAACTGATTTTGGGTCCACATTGTTCCTCTGCTTCCTTGAGAATAAGTAGAAGGCGGATTAATTATATAAAGAAACAAGAACTGATTTTGGGTCCATGTTGCACCTCTGCTAAATACACAACACAATTCCCCCTAGTTGTATTTATATGTTATATTTATTTTAATTATAACGGCAATAAATGTTAGTTGTTTCTGTTGTAGCCATTGTTGTCATTATCAAGATCATCAACATCATCATCATCATCATCATCATGGTTATAATTACTATTACTATTATTATCATCATCATTACTTTTGTGTTAAATCTTTGGCAGGCAGAGACTGTCTAATCACGTCCATCAGTTTGGGCAGGTGTCTTTTAATCTCTGACTTTACAGACACAGCGATGAGCCCGATGGCCTGGAAGGCTGCAGATCTCTCCCTCTGGTTCTTCAAACAGCCCAGAAGATAGCTCATGGTCTCTCCTAAATACCTGAAAACACAAAACAAAGAGAATAGCACAAAACTATGCTGATGATAAGATTTATTTCATAGTCTACCAATGTTTAAGTGGTGTGAAACTGACCTTTCAAAATCATTAAAATAATGAAAAAAAATCAAAACTTCATACATGTCATTACCCTCAATGAACATGATTTGTACATTTTTATAAAAACCCACTGGGCCATACCTATTTGAACCCAATAAAATTTAAAAAAAAACAAAAAAACTTTAATCTTATACCTTTACCAAAGAAGAAGGCCATGGACTCACCCCTTCACAAAGATATCAGGTTTGAATGCAGCCAGCCTGGCCAAGACTTTGAGGAGCACCTGCTGCACATACACACTTCTGCTGTTTTTGTGTCGCAGTACTGCCTTGCACACCTGGAAAATAACAATAACAAGGGTTTAAACCTTATGGGATTTAGACCCCCCCCCCCCCCCTATAATGAATTTTCCATGAGGAGGGGGCTAAGGAGGAGGAGAAGGAGGGGAAAATCAATTTTCTCCTACTCATAAATTATTTCTCAACCCATCTTTGCACTTTGACTCAATGTTTTATTTCATTTTTAATTGAACGATTTAGCTCTAAGTGCAGTGGCAATTGATGGGAAAGGAATCAAAGGTTATTTCCTTACTATGACTTTCTTATCCAAGGGCAAAAATAACAGCTATTGTTCCTAGTTATTTCATGTCATCTTTTTCAGATTTGACAAACACTGAGATACAATTAATATAATAATATATATTCTGATTACAGCAACAAAACAGCGAAGCAGTTAACAAAACGTTTCAAACTTCAAAAATCCAAGCAGAGAAAAAACAGACACCAGTAAACAGTGAATCATATAACATCCAATTAAAAAAAAAAAACAATCTTTGCTTCACACCTACCTTAGTAAAATGGTCCAGCATTAGCTCCTTACACGTCCTGCTCTCAAAGAAGAACTGTTTCTGAGGCTGGGCCATGCCAGGAAACACCACGCTGCTCAATAGGGGGCTCCTCTGATGCATCTGGAAGACGCTGGGGTTGTGGTGGTGGGGGTGAGAATGGGGGTGCTGGTGCTTGGACTTGCCGTGGGTGGTCTGATGGAAACAATATGATAACATCAGAGATGACATTAAATAATTATGAAGATTTTTTTTTACTACTTTTTGCTTGTGGCTAACATGGTTGGAGGTCTTCTTCAGACTGACTTGAGTAGATGTTGTTGGTCACTGACTGCTAGGACCCTATGTTAATGTCTGGTAGATCGACTCCCCCCCCACCCCCCCCCCACCCCCCCCCCCACCCACACACACA
>NW_019776050.1:32431-39272 GCF_001039355.2 Lingula anatina | reverse complement strand
TATATATGGTATTTAAACTGTGCAATCCTAGTTCACAATATGTCAAAAATGCATTACCCTGTAACTTTTCTCATGGTAATGTTGCTGCAATGAAATGTCTTCCATTTCTTGTCGAAATCGCTGAAAGAAAAAAGTGCCATTAAGTCTTTTAATCCTGTTATTTCACAATACAATTAAGTTTACTCACTTCAGATATACAAAACACATCAACTTATCATGAACAGACATTCTTTTGTTACCCTGAATCAATGCAAATATAATTGTAGTACATCTATTAAACATTTCAAAACTATCAGACGTAGACTGCCTATCATAATGCAGCAGACATCTTGCACCTCACCCTCATAATTACTACATCTCAGTAACTTGTTGACAATAAGAAGCAGGCATCTCTAACCTCACCCTCATAATTACTACATCTCAGTAACTTGTTGACAATAAGAAGCAGGCATCTCTAACCTCACCCTCATAATTACTACATCTCAGTAACTTGTTGACAATAAGAAGCAGGCATCTCTAACCTCACCCCCATCATAACATCTTAGGATCTTGTTGATAATAATAAGAAAACATCTCTTAGCTGGTACATCTCTTTAACGATAAGTATCAATGTCACTTACCTCGCCCTCGTTATTACTACATCTCAGTAACTCGTTGATGATGAGAAGAGAACCATGCGCCCAGTCATCACGAGTCAGACGCAGGTACTTGCCATGAAGTTCATCGAATGGTTTCTCGGCTTCTTCGTAACATTGCTAAAATGGAGACCAATGAATGTTTTTTTCTCCGTTAATTGCATTTTCCATCATATTTCACTATTTCAACCAAATTTTATTTAATTAGTTTTTATAACAATTCAGCACATGACACTGCCATTGCAATTTATCAATTTATTTATTTCATTGAACACTCATCAATCAAAATACACAATGCACAAAACATTGCTTGTAATGATGACATTATAGTTACAGACTAACGTGAATGTGAAATATTCAAAATAATTCTCATAATGATTTAGTAACAACTCAGCATTGTCAATATTTTACTGAATATTCATTGAACAAACTGTAGCATTAGAAGTAGCACATAGGCAGCCAACAATATTAGAAGCTGAATAATGTAACAATGTAACAAGCTGAATAAATGAAATCATTAAAAAAATCATGACTGTACACCAGACAATGCTGGATGCGACTATAATAGACTGACATTAATGAAAAACAATCCAAGAGGATTCACATAATGTGCAAAAAGGCAAAGATTCGTTGCTATCACCATTTTATTGTACATGTATATTCATAAAACACAGATCATGTATGTGAGGCAATGGTGGATGCTACTGTAATAAAGACTGCAGTTTGTATTGAACAAGTAACACCTACCTTATACCAGAGCGACTTCTGCCCCTCCTTTGTTTCTCTCTGTGAGGTGACCACCAAAGCTGCTCTTAGTGCAGCAACCGAGCCTTCTCGTATAGCAGGCTGATAAATAGATAAATAGCATTAACAATAGCTTTAACAATAGCTTTTAGTTGTTCACTTTCTGAACTTCAATCTACTCATTACTTTTTAACCAGGTTTTCAAAGTAGCAGTCTGAGTCCAAGTCCAAATAGGTAAATTACCAGTAATATAAAAATCAGATTCTAAAACTCAATAAGCAAACTGTTTTCACATCTGCTACTAACTACTGTCTCCGCCAAGACTGTCAAAACTTTATGATGACAAACAGTGACCCGTGGCAGATATAGGCCGTCTTCTGCGTCTTCTGGAAGACGGTTAAATTTTCAAATTTACATTGACAGGTACCTAATTTTCCTGTTGGAAAACGGTCAAAAATGGAGGACAGATCACCAAAGATAATTTGGAAGACTGTCAGAATATATCTCTGGATCTGCCCCTGGCGCCAGCATATTACACTCTTTAGGACAAGTGTTTTGGTTGAGATAGGTGATATACAGTGGAAACAGGTGGTTGAGATAGATGATATACAGTAGAAACAGGTGGTTGAGATAAGTGATATACAGTGGAAACAGGTGGTTGAGATAGACAATATACAGTGGAAACAGGTGGTTGAGATAGACAATATACAGTGGAAACAGGTGGTTGAGATAGATGATATACAGTGGAAACAGGTGGTTGAGATAGATGATATACAGTGGAAACAGGTGGTTGAGATAGATGATATACAGTGGAAACAGGTGGTTGGTTTACCTTGGGATCTCTAACAGGACTGAAGATGCAGTCAAAAAATGGCTGAACTTGCTGGAAGAAGAAGGTTGGAGTGCAAACAGCCAGCTCCCTCAACACCAGAACCTGGAAGAAACAGATTTTTTTAAAAAATGAAATGAAATCATTTATGCACATCTTCTATAAGAAATATTTGAAAGTACTTAAAGGAACCTTGACTCATCAAAAATGCAATATATTGAAGTACTAGTACTTAAGTATTATTAATAATATTATAACATACAAAATACCATACCCTAGGAAGCAGCTTCAAATTTGAATTAAAAAAAAAAAGTACAACCTATGTTTAAAAAAATTACAAAAAAACTTATCTGAAATTCATATTATGAAGGCAGATGAAAAAGTTGTGATCCTGTCGTATCAACAGACTGAGTTATATTTTATATTTATTTTTTTTTTTTTATTTACTTTTTTTCTTTGGTAAAATTCTATAAGCATATCCATACCGCAGCATGTCTCTTTCCCTCGTGCCTGTCTCCTGTCAGCCACTCTAGCGCCCTCTTTACTTCAAATTCGACATATTCTGCCGTATACGTTCCAGACGCCAGGGCTAATCTTCCAACTGCTTTGGACGCCATTTCCATCACACCAACATCATTGGATGGCAGAAGATTTCGAAGATAATTGGCAAATCTGCTGATTCTGGTATTTGTGTTGCCTATGTCCACTCCAATGAGGCTCACTGAAATTAGTTATTTAATGTATAATGTTATATATAAGCAAATAAATATACTGGGAGTATATATACACATAGTATAACATATTATTGCCCGTAATTATTTATATATTTTGACTTATTAAAAAATAAATCTATCCGGTTATTTTTTTACCATGAATGATTATTCACCAAATCAAGTTATGTGTTATGAGGACAAATCTGAATTAAGTTTTGATGCATTTATTTTGAGGTCAGAGATGAAAGTGGACCTTTTAAAAAATCTTGAAAAATGTAAGCACTGAAGTTGTGCAGTTCTAAACAGGGATTTAATAACAAAACTAAAAAAATTACTCAACATCCAGATTCTGAATAAACCCAGAAGACCTTAATCTCAAAAACAGAGAAAATCATGTCTGACTATACCCACCCCGCACATGGTATTTTTAAATTTTTACCGAGCAACTGCAGGCTTTTAACTTTTAAGGGATCTAAAAGGTTTTTAAAAGAGTTTTTACCCATCTGCTGTCTTATTTTAACAACAAAAATGGAAATTTATAATTTATTTATTCATTTATAATTTGTAACCCGAATAGCAGTCCAATTTCCATTTTATATGAATTTTATATTTATATATTAATGGCTGAATAAACTCTTATCTCTTATCAATGAGGGGCACACCTATTGCCAGAATCCCGCCCTTTTTTTCGTTTACGTCAGAGCTGGAGACCATCTCAAATATATGATGATTGAACTCGTCCATGAAGGCCGTCAAGTCCTCGATGGAAACTTCCCTCAGCTCGGTGGTGACATAGTGGTTCAGTTTCCGAGCTGCTTCTGTCCGCGTTTCATCATTCCTGGACTTCAGTCCAGTGATGAACTGTGCCATCTGAACTGAAACTGTCATGGTTCTGGAGATAAAGGTTGAAATCCCCCTTCTCTGGATTCAACTAACACACTGTATCAATGTGGTGAGCATGTGGATCCACTGCCTGTGTCTCTGAATAGTCAATTAACACAAATATTTAGGAAAATGTGGAGAAAAGAGAAAGAAATTAAGTAAGAAAAGGCAGGTATGTGACAAAATGAATGAACAATGCAACTTTATCTTCAAATAAAATTAGCCTGTCACGTCCAAGACGGAAAGAAATGAAACGTGTGAGTGTGATTTTTGCCAAGTCTGCCTCTGCAGATTATTCACAGAAAGTAGGAAAGAGACCACCAAGACCAAGTGACCAAGGCGGTGCAGAAAAATTGAACAAAAAATCTTCAATTTATTGATGTTGACACGATTATCCAAACTAAGAGCAAAAACCATATGTTTTTCTGCTCTCACATCTAATATTTCAATGTGTCACTCCGGGAAAATATTGATATTTTTCTACAAATATGTGAAATTTTCCACGCCTATCTTACCTTACAAAATTGCAATGGAGGTCGCCATTTTTAATCTCGCGAGATTTAGAGATATGTTTGTTTTGCATTTATTACATATTTTAAAATGTCTAGATCTATATTTCATGTGCCTACTATTATTGAATATTTTCATATATTCGGTTTTTGCAGTTGCTTGATTTATTTTGGGACATACTTTATTTTGTCTCTAAGAAGGCGAATGAGGCTAAAAGCAGCCAAAACGAGATTGACTTAATTTCCGGTGGAGGCATGAACATCGTATTCTGTGTAATCAAGATTAGATGATGTAAATAGCATTGTGAAAAACGTCAGAAATCACGACTCAAAATGGCAGGCGAAAAAATCACAAATGGTGTGCCATATGGCGAGAAATATTCTAAAACAGAAAAGCCGAAAGGGACTTTTTATTCCGTGGTCGCAGCTCTGAGGCCGTGGTCATTCAGCGCTTCATTGGTGCCAGTGGCTCTTGGAAGCATGTTAGCGTACAAAGATAGCGGGTATTTTAATGTGTGGATATTCATAGTGACATGTCTCACAGCCTTATCGGTCCACGGGGCTGGAAACCTTGTCAACACCTACTTTGACTACATGAAAGGGGTCGACGGGAGTAAGAGCGATGACAGAACGCTGGTGGACCACATCCTTGCCCCAAACGATGTGGCCCAGCTGGGGGCAGCGCTGTACACTGTAGGGTGTGCAGGGTTCGTTCTCCTCGTCTACCTGTCCCCGGCAAAGATGGAGCACCTGGCTCTGTTGTACTTTGGCGGACTCTCGGGGAGTTTCCTCTACACCGGAGGGCTAGGACTGAAATACATTGCCTTAGGAGACATCGCCATTTTTCTAACATTTGGACCAGTGACTGTCATGTTTTCCTTCCTCGCACAGTGCGGGAAGCTCTCTCTCCTTCCGCTTTGGTACGCCGTGCCATTAGCACTGAACACTGAAGCCATCCTCCACTGCAATAACACAAGAGACATGGAGACTGATAAGGCCTCTGGTATAATCACCCTTGCCATCTTAATAGGCAGGACTGCATCTTATCTGTTATTTGTACTGTTATTATTCTCCCCATACATCAGCTTGTTCGTCCTGGCCCTCCATTACTCAGGATGGTTTCTACTTCCTGTGCTGAGCATATTCCCAGCATTTTCAAGGGAGAGAGATTTTCGGGAGGGCAGGCTAAGGAGACTGCCACAGAAGCTAGCGCAACTAAATATTGTGTTTGGACTTTCATATGTATTAGCTTGTTTTTTAGCCAAAGGAAGTATGTTACCTGGAATGAGACATTGAGTATTGAAGTTATTAATGGGGATGATGTGGTGGTGTGTTTACACAAGGAATGTTCACAACAGTATTTCATGTGCTAACAGAAATTATGAAGATAAAATGTTGACTTTATTATTTAACAGGGTTTAAAGCCATGCGCATAGTTATTATTATTATTATTTTTTTTTTAATTATTTTTCAACACAAACCAGAAATGAAGCATCAGAGGCAGGATTATTTCAAGTGTGAACAGACCAAGATCTATACTGACAATTACATGAATTTATGTTGTGGCATTTCTTAATGTAATAATTTATATATCTCAGTTTATTCTTCCCATATTGTAACTGTAGCACTTGCAAGGACTGGAGCACAGATTTCAAAATTTGAAAAACTGACCTAGAAAACCTGTGGCACTTATTGTAATCTGCAAGCATTCTCTTTGTTGCATGTTCACTCAGTATAAACTGGTTGAGAAATGCTGACATCCTTTGTCAATCCATTTCTTGTCTGAAAAAAGCCGGGTGTATAGGCAAGCATTGCAGTAATTATTTTTCTGGTCTGTTTACACAAAGATTTAAACTGGGCTTTTAAACTTGCATTAACAGAAGTCTGTATCCGCCATGAAAATAGAAACATACCTGTAATCTAGTTGTCTGATGGTGCAAGTTATCCCACATTCCGGATCAAAAGTTGCCCAGTTTGAACAAAGTTTTATTTTTTATTTATTTATTTCTTTTGAGGAGGGTGGGCTATGAAGAGTATTTGTTCTGTTTACTCATTTCTTTTATTATGTCATAAATGGTTGTTCCATGAAATACTAATTAACCAAATTGAATCTAAACATCTTTGTGTTCCTCTGAACAAAATGTTCAACGCTTTTTAACTGAGACGCATTCGCTTGAAGATGGATATTTCAAACAAAAAAGCAAACATGTTTTCACAGAATTGAAAAATACAGTTTACGAAATGTTTATATTTCTTGGCACAAACTGGCCGCTACTCGAATGATTCCCTAGGTTTTCTCCGAGAATGACACCAAGAAAATTGGAGCGTGTTTAGGCTAAGTGCAGTTATGAGCAAAGTTATGATTTGGGATACAATAGTCACAATAAACTGGATACATCTAAGACCGGTATTAATTCTAAATGTTTTGCGAGAAACTGTTGATAGAAAAGTATGAAAAGGCAAATAGAAATAAAGCACACTTCCGCAAAGAAAATGAAACGCTTTTTTTCGATTTAAATGTAAGTGGTG
>NW_019776050.1:17431-29931 GCF_001039355.2 Lingula anatina | reverse complement strand
CACACCTGTCCGCATCGGTGCCAGACACATTTCCACGAGAGACTCCAGGTATTTCTCCGGTGCCTTGAGGTGTGTCCAATGGTACGGAGTCGCTTTATCTGCAGAACAGATCCAACAGACCGTGGAGCTGTGCAGAGAGACTGGTAAGTACTAGTAGCAGTGGCGAATTGGGGGGGTCAGGGGTCAGGGGGGTCTAGACCCCCCCCCTCCCGGCCTTCGATTTTTGAAAAAAAATCACACCAATGGTCTCCTCTAGAATTTTGATTAGCTGAAACATAGTTCTTTACTGTACCAAATGGCACCATTCGCCCTCTAATATATCAAGTTTTTCGGGGCCCTGCAGCTGGCCCCAAACCTCACGCCAAGGGGAGGGGGGAGGGTCGACTTCGCATCCGCGGACCCCCCTTCAAATAAGTCTGGATCCGCCCCTGTAGTAGGATGATACAGTAAAAGTCCAGGCAACGAACGACTTAGGTTGGAAAAAATGTTAACAAGGGCTTTTCAACTGAATACGGTCCTGTTTGGGGCCAATATAACCCAGATAATCTCCCACCGGAATCCACAAGTACAAAATGGCCGCCAATGCATAGGGAAGAGTATTTAAGTGCACATATTATGGAAAATTGGTGATTTAGAGACTGGCGAGACGTATAATTTCTTATTTTCAAAACCATGGTCATTCAGTTGTAGATAGTTTGGATTCACCATAGGTCAAGGTCAATCTCGAGTGTCAAGGCCAATCTCGAAAAAGACCAAAACAGCTCAAAATACGACTTTCTTTATTCTTTCAAAAATGAACTTTTTATGATTTTTTTTTTTTTGTTTTGCTCTTATTGAGAACTGAACACAAGAGGCCACATTTGTGAATGTTGCATTTAACTGACCAGGGGTAAAACAATGTATGTCAAGGTCAAATTTGCATTTTAAAAGATACAAAAGTAAGATTTGTGATCCCCATAACACATGCCAAACTAATATATCCTTTGATTGCCGAATGTCCTAATGATGATTATGTTGAAAATCATTAAATAAAAGGGCAATACCTTGTAAACGAAGGGAGGCCAAGGTCATGTATGTGTGTCATGGTCAATCTCATTAGTGGCTTGAAATGTAACTACATTTTTGCGGAACTTTTAATGTCATCTATTAGTGACAAAATGTCATAAACACATGACAAAATTGAAAGAAAAGCGTGTAGATTGATACAGCTGTGAGACAATATAAACACTCAGGCATGCTATAATGTGCCTGCAAGCAGAAACACACGCACAACAACTTACAAAAGCACATTTAAAACGGTGCTTGTGGATGCAGCGTGATGGACACGCATAGAAGACACCTTAAAATGACTAAATGGCCCACGCTGCCACCAGTTATTCCAGCGGCAGCTACAAGGCAACATACGAGACCATGCAGTCATCTGCACTGGTGGTCCAGTTAAGGTAACAGCACCACGGAGGGTCGTATACTCTACTTGATATGTAGTTAGGACAGAGCATTGTCGGCAACTCCTACTAAGTGGCAATAACCTGTCAAAACTGGTTTTCCTGAGACACATTAAACGGCAGACTCCTCGATGATGGCCTAGGGTAAAGCACAGCACTCAAAAAATGTCATATGACCCAACAAAGAATGAACCGCACACCCAATGGCCTAGGGTAAAGCACAGCACTCAAAAAATGTCATATGATCAACAAAGAATGAACCGCACACCGAATGGAACCATTCTTATCGAACTTATTTTCGGTCAATTGCTTCATTGGTGGCATGTCGTGGTGAAAGCAATTGCTCATGGTGGCGATTCAGCCAATTTGTGACTTGCATTTCGCTATTGTGTCAAACCAACCAAGTGGTTCTGAAGGAAATGATGAGAACACAGATGGCCCCCTGTTATACAGCCTATAATCACCACTACATTTCAACATGGCAATGCCCAACCGTATCATGCCGGGCTAACACAACCACTTTTTATAGAGAAGTTGAGCACATTTGAGAGAGATGACATTTCAAGGATTTTTAAATAATTGTTTTTTTTAAATTACATACATGTCCATTTGACTTTAATACTTACATTTGTTCATCTTCAACACTTCAAGATCGTCAACACTTAAAGGGATAATAACTCTTCGTATGATATCTATATTTCACAATAAAAACATTGTGAACAACTCATAGAAATATAATATATTCTGTTGTACAAGAAAAACGGCAGTTATAGCTATAGTTCTGATATCTTAGCTCGTCTTCAGACCACGTGACCTCCATTGATGGCTATAAGAGATTTTAACAAAAAAACAAACTTTTTAGAAAAAAAACCAGGGACTAACTTTGAATGGATTGACCTTGGCATTAAGGCATGATCTTGACCTCTGATGGCTTCCAAACCTTTTTTCAATTGAATGACCATGCCTTTGAACATTAGAAATAATCTCTTTCACAAGTTTTTAAATTACCCAGTTTTCATGATATGCCCACTTAAACTCCGCCCCCTATGCATTGGCGGCCATTTTGGATTTTTGACACTTTGCCATGGGTGGAGTCCGGTGCGAAGTTATCTGGGTTATATTGGCCCCAAACTGGACCGGATTCAGTTGAGATACCTTTGTTAACATTTTTCCCAACTTCAGTGGGGAATATTCGTTTGTTTACCGGTCTCAGGTGTACAGAATCTACATACCCGACGACGGGGTTTCACCTCTGCTTGTCTGTCTGTCTGTCTGTCTGTCTGTTGTCACAAGCCTAACTCAAAAACTTGATTTTGATAAAATTTTCAAGATAGGTCAGAAGTTGGGTGTGTTAATTTATCTTGCAAATAAGAAAGTGTGTGTCTCTTTCAGTACACGGCGCACGGTACAAGGTTCACAAAGGTTACGCAATTGGCACTAACTCTTCACTAACATACAGATCCGCGCATGGAATCCGTTCTCTGTTGGAATGTGCCGCCTTCTGTTGCCGAGACTACAACTGTCTATCAGTGAATTATTTGGAGGCTACTTCAACCTGTGAACTCAGCAAATACTCCACCGTCTACAACAGCAGCCTACAGCTTACCCGACGTTCAGAGGGCGAGGTGCACGCCGAACTATTGCATCCCGTGAATATGTTGTCTGATTGAGATAAGTGGCGAGTCCAGACTAAGGGCTCATTTCACATGAAACTATCACTTTATGTAGAGGGATCCCAATCCGCGGAGACTTTTGCTGAATGCAATCAGATTAACATATTAACACTCCCCCTCCTGGCGTTGAAAAGAATACTGAAAAGCTGGTGATTATACCAGCTGGTGGAAACAAGAGGCGGCGTGTTATTCTGTTAATCTGATTGCATTCAGCGAGTGACTTCCCAGAGTTGGATCGATTTTCACAGCACGATATTTTTCTTGGGAATGAGCCTTATTAAAGCATTCTGATGTCGGATTATTTATTTAGGTGACTATTCTATAGGTCGACATTGGCTAATTTGGCTTTATTGTGCCGAGGCACATCTTGACACCAAAAATTAAATTTCATGAGCCCCTTGAGCCCCTGGCGAAAAAAAATTCCATGAGATTCATGGTGCGATGAAACTACATATAAAAGGTAGGGTTGAAAGCATATCAAGCGCTCTTCTATATGCGGCTATTCTGGTTGTAGAGATTATTTAATAAGTGATTTATTCAATTATTCATATATTTATACGAGCGGTCCAAATTGTAAATGTTAATATGGTTTATAATATTTCCAAGACTCCCGTAGAAAAAAAATCCATTAGTCCGTTACGTGGTGAAAAAAGAAACGGAATTTCCATAAGTCCCGTAATGTGATGAAAACGAAATATCCTTTAGTAACGTATGTTGTACTAATGATGTCCCTTAACTTTGGTATATTCCTTTCAAAGACTCCTGATGTAAGAAGTTAGATCTTTATAGGGTTCTTCTGCGTCAGCGTTCTTCTGTATACAACCTTTCTGGTTGTTGCGATTATTTTTAAATTAATTTTTTTTATTCTTTTATTCATATATTTGTGATCGCGGCTCGAATTGTTAATGTGCTTTATACATACTAATCAAGATTTTCCTTAAAATGTTATGATTGTTGTTGGTATGCATGTACACTGTAAGATGTCACGCAGTATCTTAGACTGTGCGACAGATCGCCCGATAAGGAGACAAAAAGACAGGATATTGTTATACGTTAATTGAAATTTTTGTTGTTGCTGCTGTATAGTGCAAGTGCCTAGTTCATACATTTTTATTCCACTATATTTACTCGGATTCTATTGTCACATTAAGACCCATTTATTACGTTTAATGCTCTTTTTTTCTATTTCTGCATAATGGACATCTAAGGTCAAGTTTGTCCTAGATATCTCAGCCATGGTTGAACAGTATGCTGGTATCGACTTCATAGATCATGTCGTTTTAATTTCTGGCCAAAGGAATCTAACGTGTGGACCCATTTCACCTCGTTGATAGTCATAAATACCACATTGACACAAAGAGTGATTGCCATGTATTCTCAACGGTCTTAATTTTATTACCATCAACGTTTACAGAACTGCATTGCTGTGATCAAGTCCCTTAGTGCTGTGGCAAACGTAATTTCAATGATCTTTATTACTGTCTGACCACATAGTCTGCAAGTAGTCTGTATTAAAGATTATTGTACCGGATGCTGTACTTCAAATTTGTATTCTATTCTAGAGGCTCCTGAAATCAGAGGATAGAACTTTATAGGGTTGAAAGTATAGCCAGCGTTCTTCTGTACGAGACCTTTCCAGTTGTTGAAATTATTTTTTTTATTTACTGTAAAAGCTAATGAGGTTTATAGATTTTACATACTAATCAAGATTTTCTTTAGAATATCAAAATTGTTGTTTGTATGCATGTAAGATGTCATGGACTGTGCAAGAGACTGCCCGATAAGGAGACAGATAGACAGGGTATTGTAATAAGTAAACAGAATTTATTCCTATTGTATAGTGCAAGTGTCTAGTTCATGTACTTATATTCCACTGTATTTACTCGGATTTACACTGGATCATGTCGTTTTAAATTTTAGCCAAAGAAGGTCAACGTTTGGACAAGCTGAACACTTTCACACGAAAACTTTTATAAAATTGCGGGAAAAATGATGGGAAAAATATTTAGAATATATATTTTTATACACTCAAATTACTGATTATAACTTTTAAATCAAGATGTAAATTACTGTTCCTATAGTCCTAGGCTAGGGAACAGCTGCCTTCAATTTTCTGTTACTGTTTATCAGATAAACAAAATATATATTGATTTGTACTTATGGGTTATAAATGTGTCTGTTCAATAAATAATGTTTCAAGCCACGTTATTCTACATGTTTTGTATTCAGTAAGTAATAATAAGCAGTGGGTCGAGTTTTAGGACCAGTAGCCCTTAGTGCACTCAATGAAAACTTTAAACTCAAGCGACTGAGTGTGTGTGTGTGTGTGTGGGGCTGGGGGGGGGGGGGTGATTCCAAAAAAAGTGACTTCTATGATAGTGTAATATTAACACTTTCCTCTGGCCGTTACTCAAATGATTCCCTAGATATTTTTTGAGAATGGTGCCAATAAACTCGAAGCCTACCTAGGTTACGTGTCTAACGATTACCCGTATAGCGGCGCAATGAGACACCCTTTCGCCAATTTCAACTAACACAATGAGGCACTGTCTCGCTTATCTAGCTATTGATATTTTTGTGACACAGTATCACCACCACTAGACAGTCTGCTTTACACAAAAGCAAGGAATACCTGAGCTGGAAATAGTAAAGTTATGATTTGGGAGAAGTCACAATAAACTAGATACTTCCAAGGCCGGTCTTAATTCTAAATATTTTGCGAAAAACTGTTGAGACAAGAGTATGAAAAGACATATAGAAATAAAATATTCGCATTTCCGCAAAGAAAATGACACCTTTGTTTTCAATTAAAGTATAAGCTGTGGTATGTGGAGTGGGGGTATAAGCAATGGTGATACCAAATAAAAAATTTAACCTCGATAATGGATGCTCAAAAGTCACTATTTAGATAAGGAAGTGAAACAACAGCAGGGGAATTTTAATTTAAATTTTAATAAGCGAGATCTCCTCCAGTTAAAACAACATAAAGCAGCATATCATGTAGAAAGGCTATTACTTTTTCCCCTTATACACTATAAAACGTGCAGTTTAATATACGGTAATAATATTTCCACCCTGAACTGATAAATAAAAAGATAATATGCGGTCCATGATCTGCAGACCTGAAACAGTTATGTGGCTTTTCGGTTCATTTGATGATGAAGTAGAAATTTTCGAAAGTGAATTCTTGAATAACTGAGAGTGTCCCTTGTAATGGATGGAGGCTGCTAACTTTGGATTGACTTTGTAGCAATAAAAATAATGGTGACGCTTATTTATCATCAATATCCACGGGTAGTTAGATGTGCAATTTCATGTAACCTTACTCGGGTATTTTAATTATTGATTGAATTTTACATTTGGATCAATTAAGTTATCAGAACTACGTTACATAAAAAACACATTATTTGATACTTGTCATTTTAGCTAGAACACAACGAGGAAGTTGTCACTTTAGAATATCTAAGCAATAGATCAAGGTTATTTAGCTGTTAAATTTTTCGATAAACTCTACCAGAAAGAATATCAGAGTAAGCTAGTTACGCTAAATAAAGGGTACAAACAGATGACAAGCAAAAAAAAAAAAAAAAACTGTATTGAATTGTATTGTATGAATATATGACAAACAATTCTGTAGGCCTGAAGCAATGCAGCATCTAAATCAATAACCATACATGAGCTGTTTTATACGATCCCCATCAATTGCTATCTTGCATTATCGCTAGGTGAATACACAGTGACATGTAATTTTTTTCGACGCCCCGAAGGTACCTATTTAGAGGAAATTCTAGAGTGGAGATCGCTGGTAAAACTGACAGTAAAAAGTACATCATATTTTATATATTATTTTATTTTAAAAAGTTGCACACAACTAAGGGCAGGAGATGTTGTTTTTATTGATGGCGATCGCAGTCGCGGATATTGCAGTTGGCGATGAGCGTTGTAAGTACATAGTTCACGTATGTTTGTTTATTCTTTCATTTTAATGATGTACTGAAATTTGATGTCAGAAGTTATTTTTTAATTGAGCATGAAATAATTTATACGTATTACTGACCCACTCTCGTAAAAAAGTGAAAACTGGTGGAAAATACAGAGAAATTAATTAGGAGTTAGAAAATGGAATCGTAAATGGTAATTATTTCAACTGGTTTTTTAAAAAAATTAACCCTTGTTAAAAAGAGGCAATCACCAGTCCCTGCGATGAAGGTAGAACAATAGTGTCATTGGGGATGCGCCTTGATAGAAAATAGTCAAGCAGGGAAAAATATTCTTATCAACATATCGCAGTGAATTTCAGAACAAACTTCGCTTCAGTGGTGTTACAAATAAATGTCATACTGTATGTTCTGACGACAGCTAATTTTCGGTGGGTCGTGACTTTGATATGGTAATTTAAATACTCCCAGCCTTTTCACGCGTTTTATTTGTACCAGACTATTTCAGAATTAGTCCATTAATATGTTTGAATACTCTTAGCACAAAAACTCGTCGGAATGAAAATAGATGTCTCTAAAGAGATGTTTTGCTTCTTTCAGCGGGTTTTCCTCGCCCAGCGGGTTTTTGGCCGCTTACAAAACGATACCATGGCTTGGACGTCAGTGGGAACGGTAACCACGCCCTAGTGCAAGACGTCGATTTTAACGCAGGTAAGTGAGCCACAGATGGAAAAATAGCCCCTGATGGCAAAATTGTCCGTCTTTATTTATCCATTTATTTATTTATTTATTTATTTATTTATTTATTAGTATTATTGTGCAACCTGAGTAGTTGTGGTGAGTAGGTAATAATACATTTAAAAAGTAATAATAATAATAATAATAATAATAATAATAATAACTATCTGGTGAATCTAGAGTTTTGTTGTTTGCCAATTGTGGGAGATGAAGAATATGAAAAACTCAGAAGACGAAGAGTCCATTTTTACTATATATATATATATATATATATATATATATATATATATATACGATGGTCACATGGATGGAAAATTACATATTTTTGTCCAGTTTCTCTTCTCGGATGCGCCTTTGCACGCATACATTGAGTTCTTATTTCTTGTCATTCTTCTAGGTATTTATGGCATTGGCGAAGGCTCGGCTAAATTTGCAGGCACAGTTTCTTCCTTCATTGAAATCCCAAACAATGGAGCACTGAACGTCAATTCTTTCACATGGCTGGCCTACGTGCGCCTACGGCACATGTCGGATGAGGCTGCACCCCTGTTTGACTTTCGTCGTAGCGAGGGCAATAATGTTCAAGGAATTGGCATATGGGCTATTATGGGGATTTTCTATATTTGCCCTGTGATGGACGAGACAACCTGTCGCTCAAGGGCTTATTCATTACCAGTCCTCACTGACGCTGCCTGGGTCTATGCTGGTTTCACGTACGATGCCCAGACCGGGATGACCAGGATGTGGGTGGACGGCGTGGAGGCGGGTCATTTTCAGCACACTCCTCAACTGAATCTTACCACCGATACACCTGTCCGCATCGGTGCCAGACACAGCTCCGATAGAGACGCATGGTATTTCTTTGGTGCCTTGAGGTGTGTCCAATGGTACGGAGTTGCTTTATCTGCAGAACAGATCCAACAGACCGTGAATCTGTGCAGAGAGCCTGGTAAGTAGAATGGGGATAATTAAATAATGTGTACAAAATCTACATACTGAACGACGGCGACGAGGTAATGCTTTCACCTCCGTTTGTCTGTCTGTCTGCCTGTTTGTTCGTTTGTTTAATTTTTTGTTTTTTTATTTTTAATACCACTTTTGTTTGTCACAAGGCTTGCAGATAGGTCAGAAGTGTATCAATTTATCTTGCAATTAAGAAAGTTTGTCTGTTTCAGTACATGGAGCACATTTCAAGGTTCACCGTGGTTACGCTATGGCCACTGACTCTCCACTGACATACATGTACAGATCCGAGCAGAACATCCATTGTCTCATACAGTGCTCCGCCCTCTGTTCCCGAGACTACAACTGTCTATCAGTGAATTATTTGGAGGCTACTTCAACATGTGAACTCAGCAAATACTCCACCGTCTACAACAGCAGCCTACAGCTTACCCGTCGTTCAGAGGGCGAGGTGCACGCCGAACTATTGCATCCCGTGAATATGTTGTCTGATTGAGATAAGTGTCGAGTCCAGCCTAAGGGCCCATTCCCCATGAAACTACTGTACTACGTAGATCGATCCAAATCCACGGGGGACTTTCGCTGAATGCAATCAGATTAACATATTTCTATATTAAAACTCCTCCTCCGGGTGTAGTGCGGTGACAAACGTAATGTCCATGATCTTTATTACTCTCTTACATGTTCATGTACCACAGAGTCTGCAAGTGCTGTAGTTTGTTTTAGAATTATTGTATCGGATGCTTTACTTAAATTTTGTATTCTATTCTAGAGGCTCCTGATATCGAAGGATAGATCTTTATAGGGTTGAAAGTATAGCCAGTGTTCTTCTGTACACGCACGAGACCTTTTTGGCTGTTGAGATTATTTTTTATTTACTACTTATTCTTTTATTTGTGCGGGCTGTAAAAGCTAATGAGGTTTATAGATTTAACATACTAATCAAGATTTTCTTTGAAATATCAAAATTGTTGTTTGTATACATGTAAGCTGTCATGGACTGTGCGACAGACTGTCGGATAATGAGGCAAATAGGATATTGTAATATGAAAACATAATTTATTCTTGTTGTATAGTGCAAGTGTCTATTCATGTACTTATATTCCAGGCCTCATAAACGGATTAGGCGTTTCCTAGCACGAGCCTCAGATTCCCGAGCGCAAACGCCAATATTAACGAGCCCCACCTCAGATTCAAAAGCACAACGTAAAGTCGACGAGCACATATTCCACTGTATATAATCGGATTTACAACAGATCATGTCGTTTTAAATTTTAGTCAAAGGAGGTCAACGTTTGGACAAACTGAACACGTTCACACGAAAACTTTCATAAAAATGGGGAAAATGATGAGAAACAGTATTTAGAACAGGGCAACGTTTGGACAAGCCGAAAACTTTCATAAAATTAGGGGTGGGGGGTGGGAGGAAATTTTGATAAATTTTAAAGTTGGGACACAATAGCTAGCTAGAACGTAGATATTTAAACACCCATATTACAGATTGTAACCTTTAAATCAATATGTAAATTACTGTTTCTATAGCCTTGGGCTAGGTAACAGCTGCCTTCAATTTTCCGTTACTTTTTATCACATAACAAAAATAGATTGCTTTGTACTAATGGGTATTAAATGTGTCTGTTCAATAAATATTGTTTTAAGCCACGCCATTCTACAGGTATTATATTCAGCGAGTAATGATATGGCATCTTTATTTAAAATGAAAACCTTCTGGAAGTTTCTTCTTTTCCTGATGACAACAGTCTACATGTACCTCCTAGCTAATTCTTTCCATCCAGATGGCATCCCTTCACTCAAAGATCATTAAAAGATTTCCTACAATAAATGAAACCAAAGGTTAAAAGCAGAAGCAAACCAAAGATAAACAGTGGACCGAGTGTTAGAGGCCCAGTAGGCCTTAGTGCACACAATGAAAACTTTAAACTAAAGCAATTGGGGATGGGGGGGTGGGGGCTGAATTCAAAAATGTGAGTTCTGTGGTAATGTATTATATTCACATCGAGCGCACGTTCATTTCATCCAGCAGATTGAACACAATTCCACAAAGTGCACAGCACTTGGTCATCACATTATAGATTTTTCCGGTTCGGCTGATTTATCCATTTCCAAATTTAATCTTTTTGCAGCACCTTTCAACCCCATCCTTATTTGATAGGAGTGTTTTTAAAAGCAACAATGCACGTAAAACGATTGAAAATTGCGCGAATCTTTCATAATTTACATTTATCCTTGTCGCCGCCTTTTTTCAAGTTGTCATTCTGGAATACGCTATACAAATGTGTGCTTGTGGACAAAGCAAACAGAAATTTCCAAAATTAAATCTGAATTATTTAAAGGATATCAAATAGCTGCCTTTTATACAACGAGTAACACTAGTACTGAGCCTCAACGTCGAGCTTCACACATCTTTCATATTAGCCTAAAACATCAAAACAAAGTAATAAACCACAATAAGTTAGTGAACAAGTTAGTCAAGGTAGTGGAAGCAGGTTTGTTTTGGTTTGGTTTGTTTTACTTTCAAGTTTGCAATCAATAATACACTAAGCTTGTAAAACTAATCATTCTTCCAAACAATTCATATCTACTACAGAGACCGTATTCCCAGAAGGCTTTTGTTCCATTAATCTAAACGGTATTTCTAAATTTCTCTAAATATTTAATTCAGGAAATTCGGAAGTTTTATGGTTCCAAAAGCACTTTGCCAGGATCTTTGCGTGGTATAAATGCAGATCAATAAAGCATTCGTTGTAATTGGATTCTTTATTCGAAACTAAATTTATGTATTTTTTTGTGTGTGATTTTTTCAGATATCGAAGGGGGGGGGGGGGGGGGTCAGGACCCCCCAGACACCCCCTAAATCCGCCACTGAGATGTATGCCAAATTTGTCGCAGTGGTATCTCGCCTGCTTGTCTCTAGCGCAATATATCCTAGCTTGATATAGTCTCAACCAGGATCATATGGGTCGAGTGTCACCTATAGAAAGTAATGGGGGACGGACTACTGTTCCTAGCAGACTGCATGTACGTACCATTCCTCTCACGCAGGAGCCTTTGATGAATGCTGACGCAATCCGTAAGCGCAATGAAGCACAACCGTCCCAATAATCTCAACTAACACACTGTTTCGCTGTCTCGCTTTGCCCGTTTTATCTGTCGATGAGTTTTGGTGACACAATATCAGTACAACTGAACTGTTTGCTTTATACATATATATAAGCAAGGAATGCCTTAGTGGGAAATACAACACCATAAATACCAGTCTCTGAAAAGAATGATCGGCCTATAGTCTAAATATCTTGCGAGAAGAAACTGATGATTATGAGATGGCCTCTAGGAATAAAATATAGACGTAACTGCAAAGAAAAATTTAATGTCTCGAGATAGATTTTCCAATGGGAGGGGTATGGTAGTTGATATGAAATACAAATTTTAAAATTTCAACTTTGCCAATGCGTCGCAAAGCCCGCCTTACCCCTGCATCTTCTTGATCGTCAGAAAAGCTAGAGACCGACGACGAATTTAATGGATGATCCATTTATCTTGTGAAACATCATTTTATATAACTTCTTCCTTTTTGAGTCAATATCAGTATTTGGTATATTTCAATAAGGAAGTAAAGTATCAGCAGGGCAATTAATTAAGTTTTAATAAGCGAGATCTCCTCCAGTTAAAACACTATACCGGGATATATATATATATATCCCGGCATTTGAATATATATAACC
>NW_019776050.1:0-13558 GCF_001039355.2 Lingula anatina | reverse complement strand
TTTAAAGGAAAGAATTGACACAAACAAAAGTAAAGTAGAAAATTTATCTGAATATTGAAATCGTGTTTTATAAAAGTTATATGATCCAAAAAGAAAGACAGTGAAGAATTTGTAAAAATTGTGAACTTAACTACCTGAAAAGAATCTGATGGAGCATTTATTGAAGAAATTATCAACCGATGAATAACTGCTAAAATTACACGAAAAAGGTACAAGTAATGAAAGGAGATTGTTTTGTAAAAACTCTGCTTAATGTTGCTACAACTTTAACCGGTTATAAGATTAAGGAAAGTATCGATGCAAAGAAAGAAATACTATTACAAAAACACAAAATTAAAAAGTTGAAAAAAGAAACATTCCCATCTTACTGATCGTTAAATTTTTTTGTTTTTGTAAGGTTATAAAATCGGTTTCTTCATCAGAGTAAATTTTCATGGTAAATGTATAATTTATATTACTTCACTCTCCTGATTCCCTGATGCATTCATCGTGTATAATTATTATAACAATTAATTTATTTCCGGTGATGTGACGAGTAGCATTTAGTTCAACCAACTAAATCTGATTTCATTTAAATCTACCGATAACGCAAATGACTGTTCAAATGAATAGAATCTTGAATAGATAGGATTTATTGATAAATGGCCCCAAATTCATCAGGCGATGAAGCACGCATTTTTAACCTTGTGAAAGCTTGAAAACCCTCGACGATGGTGGATACAAAGGTATGCCAGGGTGGGCTGATTGTGGGGCAAAAGGGGGGGAGAGGAACGCGACTTTTATCTGAAAACTTACTTCGAGTTTGATAAAACTTGTATGATCAAGGAAAAAAGATGTTGGAAAATTAGTAAAGATTCATTCACTTAATTCTTTCCCTCAATATCGATCGCTGTATCTCCGAACACAAAATGAAACATTACACAGACGCACGCATATACCCCTACTTTTACTCCCTCCCGTAACGCCCTCCTACTCGCTCTCGTGGTAGTGGTGTGATCACGTTTCCACGTGCTTCCGGTATTTGAAACGGTCCACGTGAAATTGACATAATTGTCCCCGTTTCCAAGGTACACAAATGCATCACAAGGGCAGACGGCGGATTCCGGTCGGACATATAACTGTCGAATATTTCTTCAATATCCGTAGAAATCAGAAGTGATTAATTTTAGTAAATGCATGGTGACAGGAACATTTTCTGTGTGAAGAATGGTATTACAGATAGACCAAACACTTTGGATTTACTGATTTCTTACCGAATTGTGGAGAGAGAGAGAGACAGAGACGGACAGATATTCATTTTGTTTACTTAATTGTGTTTATGCATTACACGCCTGTGACTGAACATACAGTCGCTGATATCAACTGTGAATAACGGACTTGATGATGACATTTGAAAAGGACTATCATTCACTGTTCAACTCAGGGAGATAGCAACACGCAACAAAGGGAGGTGACCAATCCATGCCATGCCATCTCAAAGGAACCGAACCTAAGGACACTCAATTCATTTTATGTTACGATACAGTCCTGGCCTCATTAGTTGTTTATCTATTCTATTTCCAAGCAATTTCCAGAACAGATAAAAAAGATTAATTCCAAAGACTAGACCTATATAACTCATCAGGATGCTGACATCAAGGAAATCTGCCCATGGGTTTGCTCTGAGCCTTTGTTTGCTGGTCACCAGAACTGCGCTTTGCTCTGGTGGTAAGTGTATTACAACAGCTTTGAACGGAAACGGTAACGGCATTTATATTCTTCCATTTTCGGTAGACTTTATGGAAAAAAAGTAGCAGATTCGTATATAAATTGTGTTCGTGTAGGATAAACAAACTCTTTGTAATTTCAATTATGTGTAACTAATTAAAATTAGTTTAAACCACCCAACATTAACTAGTATGATAGTTGCATTGTGAATGTACCCTTGGTTTTGAACAATGTTAACCACCCCCTCCGACATTTCAATTGCCAGGTGACAGTTGCCCGTCCACCATTGGGACAGAGCACCAGGGATTTGTCCACCGGTCCCAGTGTTATCAATTTGTGAACCGTAAGGAGTGGTGGGGAACGGCACGCGACTTCTGTGCCAGGAAAGGAGGTCACCTCATACAGTTAGACAATGCTGAATTGGCGGCGTTCATCAAGGACAAACTGAGAGGCAATTTCGGGGACTGGGACAAGGTTTGGATAGGAGCAAATGACAGAGGGACGGAGAACAAATGGATATGGGATGGCTCAGGTGGGAATTCTGAACTATTTTGAGATTGATAATATTGATGTATAATAGATAGAAATAGACGTCAGATGTCAATTTAGTGCTTACCTGTTGGACTTGGTGTGATTCCTGCACGTTTATAGGGCTGAAAGGCATTTGTGAACTTCATGAGAATAATGTACTTACATGTACAATATTGGGGATTTTCACTGTGACAATTTGAGACCTTCATTATTTCTGAAGAAGGCTTATCAGATCACATTGATGAACAAATTGATATGAAAAAGCGGACAAGGACAATTTTACTTCAACCATGTATGTCTCTTAGATCTCCTCATTTTGTTATACTGCTTATAAAATAGCGGATTTATTTCAGACGAAGAGATCTCTTACAGCAACTGGGGTCAGGGACAGCCCGCAACCTCAATCATTGTTGGTCCGTTCGAAGACTGTGCCACGATGGAGAAGGCAGACGATTACCGCTGGCACGATCATGCATGTGGCATCGTGGGACAGGCGTATCAATTTATTTGTCAATATGGTAAGAAAGGGAAGTACTCCTGTAATTTAAATCAGTGACAAAATGTGTCAACTATGGAGTTGTCGGCGACGTTGACATATATTATAGTTGCACACAGACTTGATCAGATTCATATGTGAGTGCGAATGTTGAACGAGATTGAGATCTCTCGTAGTGTGACCAAGAATGATTTGAGAATCTGGAATGTCAGGGAAGGTTTGATATAAGGTCTTGTACGATACATTCACAGTTTTACTGTAGACAGATGGGCTCTTACCGGTGTGAATTCTTGAGTGTAGCAGAAAAGTAAAATGTTGTACATGATAATGTAAACCCAGTAAACGGGCATACACAATGATTGCTGATGCAAGGAGAGAGAGAGGGGAAGAGAGAGAGAGAGTGGGCGAGGGAGGGGATCCAGGGAAAAGAAAGTCTGTGTTCTATGTAATTTCCTCAGGTTTATAACACGTGCCATGGCCTGTTTTTCGTGGTTCATGTTCAAAAAAGGCATGCTTGTTGTTTCACAGATGCCGTTAATAGGACCACGACCACAAGTACCACTACTTCATCAACAATAACAACAGAAACAACAACAGGGACAAAAACGGCAAAAACAACAACAACAACAATAAGGGATCCATCATCAACAACCGTCGCACCACCTGCGGCAGGCAACAGAACAGCTGGGAACCACTCAACACCATCAGCCTTGTTGTCCAAAACAACAACAACTACCATGACAATTCCATTATTATCATCATTAACACCAGTCGTACTACCATCGCCAGGCAGCAAAACAGCTGGGCACCACCCAACAACATCATTTCAATCAGCACGTGACAGTTGCCCGTCTACCATTGGGACAGAACACCAAGGGTTTGTCCACCGTTCCCAATGTTATCAATTTGTGAACCGTAAGGAGTGGTGGGGAACGGCACGCGACTTCTGTGCCAGGAAAGAAGGCCACCTCATACAGTTAGACAATGCTGAATTGGTGGCGTTCATCAAGGGCAAACTGAGAGGGAATTTTGGGGACTGGGACAAGGTTTGGATAGGAGCGAATGACATAGGGACAGAGAACAAATGGATATGGGATGGCTCAGGTGAGAATCCCGAAGCATTTTGAGACTTATGATTATGATGTATAAAAGATGACAAGTAAGTGTTAGATATCGACTTAGGCTTACCTGTTCAATTTTGTGTGATGCTTGCACGTTTATATTGCACAAAGGTATTTCTGAACTTCATAAGAATGATGTAACTACAATATTGTGTTTTTTCAGTGTGACAGCTTCAGCACTTCATTAGTATTTGAAAGGCGTATCAGATCATATTGAAGAAGAAATTGATATTAAAAACCTGACGATGACTATTTTACTATAACCTCATGTATGGCATTTGGAGTTTATTCTGTTATACTGTTTATTAAATGGCGAATCACAAAGGCTCCTGTTCCCCACCCCTTGAGACGCCATTGTGGTTGGCCCTTCTTTAAGGGGGTCGTTTTCATGGAAAGTATTTTCACACAACAAAATAACAATTTCAGACGAAGAGATCTCTTACAGCAACTGGGGTCAGGGACAGCCCTCAATATTTGTCGGTCCGCTTGAAGACTGTGCCACGATGGAGAAGGCAGATGACTACCGCTGGCACGACCATGCATGTGGCATTGCGGGACAGGCATATCAATTTATTTGTCAATATGGTAAGAAAGGGAAGTACTCCTGTATACGTAGCACTATTATCTTCTTATTAGCGGAGGGGAATCTAATTTAAACCAGTGACAAAATGTGTCAACTCTGGAGTTGTCGGCGACGTTGACATATGTTATTGTAGTTGCACACAGACTTGATCAGATTTAAAGATAAGTGCGAATGTTGAACGAGATAGAGATCTCTCGTAGTGTGACCAAGAAAGATTTGAAAATCTGGAAAGTAAGGGAAGGTTTGATATAAGGTCTTTTACGACTCATTACAGTATTACTGTAGACAGATGGGCTCTTTACGAGTGTGGATTCCTCAATGCAGTAGAAAAGTAGACTGTTATATGATAATGTAAACCCAGTAAACGGGTATACACAATGATTGCAGATGCAAAGAGAGGGAATGGGGTGTGGAGGGAAAAAAGAGTCTGTGTCCTATGTAATTTCCTCAGGTTTATATAACGTCAGGGTCTGTTTTTCGTGGTTCATGTTCAAAATAGGCATTCATTTTGTTTTACAGATGCCGTTAACAGGACCGCAACCACAAGTTCCACTACTTCATCAACAATGACAACAGAAACAACAACAGGGACAAAAACGGCAAAAACAACAACAACAACAATAAGGGCTCCATCATCAGCAACCGTTGCACCACCTGTGCCAGGAAACAGAACAGCTGGGAACCACTCAACACTATCAGCCTTGTTGTCCAAAACAAACACCACAACTACTGCTACTACTACTACTACTACTACTACTACTACTACTACTACTACTACTATGGAAACTCCATCAGCATCAACACCTGCCGTACCACCTACGCGACATGCCAAAACAACTGGGCATCATCCAACACCATCTGCCTTGTTAGACAAAACAACAAAAGCAACAACGAAAACCTCAACAGCAATACGGACGAGTCCATCATCATCATCAACGCCTGTGGCACCATCAACACCAGATGCATCACGCTACACCTGCCCGCAGAATTTGGAACCGAACTACCAAACATTTACATACAGGGACCATTGCTACCAGTTTGTTACCAAGGAGGATTGGAGGTCAACTGCACGAGAATATTGCCGAAAATACCAGGGCCACCTCATAGAGATACCCGATCAGAGTACCATGGACTTTGTAATTGATGTACTAAATAAGAAACTAAAGTGGGGTGTAAACGGAGTTTGGAATGGAGCGACTGACCAACGCGAAGAAGGAGTTTGGGAATGGGATGGTTCAGGTAGGCAATGACCACATTGTGAATAACGCAGATTAAACACAGACTGAACACACGTGCACACTCGAAATCAATCATACAACCCATCTTTCCTTCACACATTATTTCTCTCTCTCTCTCTCTCTCTCACACACACACATACACATACACACGCGCGCGAGCACACACATATACACATCCTATGTACAGTATTCACAATTCTTTACGCACTCAAATTCTTCCGAAGATTTGTGGTTAATTTAAATCCATGTTTTTTTATCAAGCCTGAAGGTAACAATAGCTATATTCTGAAATACTACACGCAATTATTTATCATCTTCTTAAAGACAATCCTGTAATCTACTCAAACTGGGCACAAGGTCAACCCGGTGGTCTTGCAAGGTGGACGGAGGACTGCGCATGTATGAGGAGGACGGACAACTGGCAATGGCACGACTATGGCTGTAGTCAGCCAGGTTACAGCTACAGATACATTTGTCAATATGGTGAGCTGAACCGCCGTTTTATTCAATTAACTGAAGATAGAAGATAAAGGGAGACGTGTATGGGTTGGTTGTTGTCCTATCTTTGTCTAATAGCAGTAACAATGTGTGTGTGCATTTTATACCTTTCAAATTAATGGCAGCATCACTGCTGCTCAAAATAATGTATATATGTGAACTAAAAGATTAATTTTTTTTTTCAGATTTAGTGGAAAATATCACCACAAATAGTTTGCTGTTATCTACTCAGACAGTGACACCAAGGCTAGAAAGCACAAGCAAAACGAAACAGCAGTCATTACCACCGACAGCACTGATATCAAAGGCACCTTTGTCAGCAAACAGAACGACACCCAAAAAACCTCTTTCAACAAGAACAACAATCCGAACAATAACAGCAAAGCAGTCGCCGTCTATTTCAAGAAAGCCATCTTCGTCTTCATACCATCAAACCTCTGTCACGACACCGTCATCAACTCCAACCAGTGTAAAATCATCAACATCGCGAACCAACCCGCAGATTGACGTCTCGCCATTCCCAGTGCAAGGGCGCACGTGTCCCCAAACATTGGGGACAGAACATAAGACCGTGGTTTATAACGGTTCCTATTGCTACCAGTTTGTTGATAAGAGCGTCACTTGGAACGATGCTTTAGATTATTGTCAAAGGAGAGGCGGCGCGCTGGTTGAGATATATGGGCAAGAAACTATGGACTTTATCGCAGAGGTCCTCAGGAGGAATTTCAGTTGGAATGCCGTGTGGATAGGTGCAAGTGACGAGGAGAAGGAAGGGGAATTTAAATGGAGAGGGTCAGGTATGAAAATAGGTCTTTCTCTGTTTCTCCCTCTCCCATTGTTTTCATATGTCCTTTTAGAATCTAACAGTACCCAAGCTTAGCTTAGCTTTTCGCGTAAGAAGCAAAGCACAGTAAACATCCTATAAAGTTACATGGGAAGGTCCTAGACTTTGACTATGAAGACAACAAAATATATAAAAAGTTGAAACAAACAAACAAAAATTTGGGATACAACACTCAAAATAACACATTTTGAACACAAACATGTATGTGGTGTAATTTTGGATTCCAGGCAGAGAGGTGACCTACTCAAACTGGGCACCCGGCCAACCCTCGGGGATCTGGACATTGGGCCTTGAAGACTGCGTGGCCCTAGAGAAGGCTGACGGCTATAAGTGGCATGACTATCACTGTAGCATTGGTACACAGAAACTGAAATTAATTTGTCAATACGGTAAGTCTTTCGCTATAAGTTGGTGCCAAAGATTGACTTACATAGTTTTCCACCAATGGTCTGGAGTGATCTGTGACCTTAACTTGTTCATTTAGTGTTTGCATGATCTTTGGCGATGACACTATCGTTATCTACTTGTACATACTGAGACACATTTAGATGTCTGTGTGGCTTTCCGGTGAATTTGTCTTGACGCCTGAACAGTGGTGCTTTTGCAGCCCTCTCTAGTATTAACCTTGGTGTACCCAAGTTTAGACATTTTTGGAGTTTACATGTTTTAAAATTACATATTAGATAAAGGTAGAATTATGTATTTTAATCTACTTTTATTTGGGGTTGTTTTTTAGTTACCAAGGTTAGATTCATCACCAAATGACAAAATTCCCTGGTTCTTAAAACGTTAAATCTTAAGTTAAAATAACATATTTGCCTGCTTAATATACGAAACCATCTTGCAGAATGGTATATGGTCAATACCACATGATTAAATTTCTTGTTCTTTTACTGAATTTGTTTTTAACATATTTCAGATTTAGTTGAAAAAAACACACCATCAGTAGAACAAACATCCATTGCTTCAGCGACAAAACATACACCAACTAGTGCAACATCAGGGTATATATCAACAACAACGACAACGTCGGAGACACCAACAGATACACCAATAACGGGTTCCTTGACGACAGCAGCTATGTCGGACACCACGTGTCCACCGGAAGTGCGTACAAATGAACGCCACGTGTACGGCGGTCAGTGTTACCAGTTTGTGGATCGTGCCGTCACGTGGGTTGGCGCTTTAAACGACTGCGAGGTCAAAGGTGGACGGCTACTTGAGATATATGACGAAGATACCATGAGATTTATCGCCAGGACACTAACTAATTACTATAGATGGGATACCGTTTGGACCGGAGCCAATGACAGAGGGAAGGAGGGTCAATTTATATGGAGAGGAACAGGTGGGCTACAGATAATTTTTAATAATCTTATGTCACAAAAAAGGAATAAGAAAGGAATAAGAACTCCAATGCATTAAAGTCGTCCTAGATTTCACTGTGAAGTATGTCCATACTTTCTTCATATCTTTATACAGTACATGTGTTCCTGTGTCTGTGTGTGTGTGCGTGTGCGTGTGTGTGAGAGAGAGATAGCATTTAATTTATATATAACTCACTTTCATCTTTCAGGCTGGGAAGTTACCTACACTAACTGGGCACCTGCTCAGCCGTCCGGTATCTGGGCATTTGGACTTGAAGACTGCGTGGCTTTGGTGAAAAATGATGGCTACAAGTGGCACGACTTTCACTGTAATATAGGAACGCAGCAGTTCAGGTTTATATGTCAGTATGGTAAGTTTTACTCTTAATTACTGATGGAATCTTTACAAAGGCGGATTTGGGCGGGAGGTTAGCGGCACGTGCTTTTTAGGTATCCTCTTTTAGCTTTTAAGGCACCCATTCTCCCCATTCTTCATCAAACATTTAACATTTTCTAAGATAACGAATTCAAAGAATAGAATCTTATACTGGATCTTACATGAAATAAATATCACAACGTTTCGACCGCACAAGGTCTGACCTGAGTTGTCACCGGTGTAACGTGGTGACAGTCCACACGGGATTTCAAATAAGTTCCATTATAAGATTGAATTATTTTCAATATCTAAATGAAATACAACTGGATAAAAAATACATTCATTTTGATATTTCACATTTTGCCACATATGGGGAAACTCGCTTTGAGGAGATTAGTTTGGTTTTTAATTCATATACAAAGATTTAAAACCGTAAATGTAGGATCACTTTTGTCACAGTCAAACTGTCAACATTTACAGGCCCTTTACCCACAACTTCGCCTTCGGTACCACTTACATCGTCATTGCCATCCCAGTCTAGCAGAAAGGGTGAGGTGACCTCGACTACTTCGTCGCCCCGAACAATGTTATCCCAGTCTAGCAGAAAGGGCGAGGTGACTTCGACTAGCACGCTACCCCAAACGACGGCTGTTGATACAGCAAAAGGTGCTTACATGTTTATGCATCTTAAAATATTGACACATTTATCTTAGTATATTTTAAACAATATTGACGGTATTATATGTATTGATTCAGTAATTCCACATTTTATAAATTAAGGCATTTGAAACTGCACCATTGAAGCTTGGACGAATATCGTAATTTAGAAGATGATTGAAGCGATGACATTAATGTATGGACCGGTATTGTCTTTTATGCTGAGTTGTTGTGACATGAGTTTTTATTGTTCATTCAGGACCTCTTTCACTGAAAAATCAAGACGAGCATGGGGTTTCAAGCTCAAACAACAAAGGTATTGGTGATTCTTTTGGCTTTTATTCAAAATCGTCATTGATAATTTTTCAAGTATTTTTGAAACTTTGCTTTTAAAGTGTATGATGTGGTTATCCGGATGCAACGTCACGAAACATATTGTCCAGAAGATGGATTATTATTTCGAAAAACGATACATATAAAGACTATTCTGAACTCTTAGATTCATCCAAGAAATCTCAACAACCTGTATATTCAACATCTAGGATATTGAATTTCTTATGCATGTTTGAACATTCTATATGTAAATCTATATACTGTAAATATATATTTCTAGCAACTTACCTGGGGATTGGAATAACCTGTGGGGCTGTTATACTGATAGTTATAGTGGTCATTGCGGTGGTGTGGCATTACAAAAGGTAATTGAATTGAACCTATCGTTCTATAGATCGATCCAACAAAGCGAGGACCCTCGCTGAATGCAGTCCGATTAAAAGATTAACAAACATCCTCCTGGCGTTGAGTAGATTACAGAAAGGCTGGTAATTATACGAATACTTTGGAAATAAGAGGAGGCGTGTTTATCTGTTTATCTGTTAACCCTTTCAGCGCGGGGTTGGAGAAATCTACGTAGAACAATAGTTTCATTGGGAATGAGCCCTTAGTCTTTTTTAAACATCTTTATTATCTTGAAAGGTTAAACATTGTTGAAGTGTAATTAAAGGTGGCAATTCGCTATGGCACTACACGCTCACCTTTGAAATATATCAAGTCGTTAAGTTACATTAAATAATAATAATAATAATATTTAAGGGAAAAGACAGTAACGAAGACATAAGTGACATTTGAGGGGAGTGAGGGACAGGGCATGGGGGAAAGGTATTTGTGGGGGGGGGGGGGCGGGGCAATAGGCCATCAGGAGAGGGTGGTCTTTGCGCACAGTGGAGACAAGGACCGAACTTTTGATAGGTTCTTTTGAAGCGTGAGAAACATATGGGAAGAAATTCGTGTCTCAGATTAATAGCCTAGTTCCTTGTATAACTACAATGTATGGGTCACTGCTCAGTTCAGCAAACACGCATAGCAGATGATAGGAATGTTGTGGGCAATATAGCTCAGCGCTGGCCATTTTTGCTCACAAATGAAAGTATATCTATGCCACAAACAAGATAAGGAAAAGCCTTTAACAATGTTAAATTTCCTTACAATTTTATATGGAAACAGAGTAAGAATTCGATTCAGGAATATTCTTTTTTTTTTTACTTTTTGTTTTAAAGTTTCATTAATTTCCCCACGCTATCTCATTTCTTACGTTAAAACGAAAGTGAGCAAAACATATATGACTTGTTTACAGACGTTCAGATTACTAGTTTTTGTGACAAAATGTTTTTTTTTTTCTTTACAGGAGAAACAAATACCCACGGTTTCAGGATAGGGTACAATTCAACAATAATCTGTACCAGCTTGACCAGGTATCTCTAGAGGTCTCAGAGGACCAAAACATGAACTCGAAAACAACAGAGAGTGTCGACAACATGTACTCCAAGCCGGACAAATTACACGGGAACTCCAACAGTGATAACACAGACGTTACTTCAATGCCGAATGAACTGTATGCTTGAGACCATCGGGTCGCCGATATCTTTACAGAAATGTCGCTGTTTTGCTATTTGAGATGTGTTTGTGTGTCGCCAAATTACGCCTGATGGGTGTGCTAATGATAAGTGTGCATAATGTAAATACGTCCATGTAAATATTATGTGCAATGTTGCATCCACCATATCAAGCATGCATATGTAATTCGTTACTGCGATCCATATTTATAGGTCATTTCGAGTACAGACAAACAGACACACACACACACACACACACACACACACACAGTGAGAGAGAGAGAGAGAAAGAGAGAGAGATCGTTGTATTTTGTTGTCGCTACTGCTGTAAACGCGCGTCGCGCCTGTCATCATGTTGTTTCACGGTTTTGCCATCAAATCCTGTCATACCTTCACAGTGCTCATCAGTTTAAGTACATTCTGTGTATACTGTTGTTAATCACTTTCACCTGCATGTGCCTTTGCTATATTCTCATTGCCAACATTTTTATACAGTCTTGCCAAAAAATAAAAGTTAAAATTCGAAATTTATTTTCTTCTTTGATGGTGTAAATAGAATGTTTTATTATCGGTGTTATATACGAGGGAGTTCCCTGTAATGTAGGGCCCGTTATGCATCAATTTGCGAGGGCAAGCCCCAAGATTATGAACATCTCACGTCATCCGAACACGAACCTGTATGAATCTAATGCATGGCGGACTCTGTTTCACGGTACCTCAGTTTTTTTTTTTCTAGAAAAACGACCTTAGAGTAAAAAAGGACCCCAACACCTGACAGTTGTTTTGTGGGGGAGATAAATCAATATAACAGTTTACGCGGAAATCGATTGACAAAGGCAGAAGCCATAATTAGCTATATTCGGAACATTTTTCAAGATACAAAAATACAAGCTAACAATAGTCTCTTCATAGAAATCTTTGTTTTATCTGTCGTATTCTGTGGACATGATGAATCTGCTGTCTAATAACAGTTGTTTCCTAATCAAGATAAACTCGGCTTTTGTCGTCACACAGTGCTTTAACCAGGCAGGTGGTTCTCCGCTTTTTAGGTAATAATAATAATAATAATAATAATAATAATAACGCTTGATATGATAATGGAATAACGACGAGAAGATAATTCACCGTCAAGATTGTTACTCTGCAGGTGCACAATTTTACCTAAAGTTCTTACATGTCCAGAGTTGGTTTGTTGTCTTCGTTGATGACGAAGTATTCTTAACTCAAAAATTACTCCACTCAGTATCTACATCATTCGCTCCTATATAAATATATAGTCATGGTTGGCCGGGCGGTACGAAGATGCCTCGTGATCTTGACTCTGTGATCAATGGCGGAAAGGGGCACCACGGTTACTTTCGAATGATCACCCACAACATTGAGATGAACGATTCTATACGGACATATATCAGGTATTGCGAGGCTTTTGACGAGGCTGATTTCCAACGTCGAAAACGAAGTGAGTGAACAAAGGTTCGTGAGCCACTTGAGTGAGTTTGCAATAGTCCCTTACGTCATTTAACCCATCACGTGACCATCGGCTGCCGGACGTGGCCAGTAGTGCTAATCTGGAAAAAATATATATACACACACACACACACAAAAGTACTACATTACTCCCGTGCAAAAAAAAAAAAAAAAAAAAAAAATGTAACAGCCTGAAAGATAACATAACTTCATAAAAAGAATACACCTTATTTTCTTTAGTTTTGTAATCAATAACTTGAAAGTGTTTTTCGATGTTTCATTTCAAATTCACCAAATACATTGTACATGTCCAGTTGCAACATGTACCCCGAGAGACAACACACTGGGCGTATTCGGCTAGTGTATGCTGACTTATTAATAAAGGGGCCCAGCAGGCACCTCTACCCAGGATGGTTTTAAAAGCATCATGGCCAGAAATGTGCAGCATTTACGCGATACGCGAGGGCGCAACAGTAGGGCTTCACGTGACTCAACTAACCAATCACAGCACAAGAATGGCATCGCACACAGACTCTGTGATAAGTGCTCAGCCCATTGTCAAGTAGTGTTAGTTCATGGTAACAAGCGTCTCATATGTGCAGAGAAGTTTATTATTATAATATATATTGTTCTTATTGTTACATTATTAAATCTAACTCTGTATCCAAGTAGTAACTATACTGTACCAAGTCAGGTACTGATGATGTACAGAGGTCATATATTCCAGAATAAGCCATTACCACTGATTTATAACTTTCATTGTTGTTTAATATGTTATTCA
>NW_019776049.1:74364-109005 GCF_001039355.2 Lingula anatina | reverse complement strand
TCTATTTTCTATTTTCTATTTTCGGTATGTCTTATGATCACGGTCTGTGCACTGAATATCCCGCCGCGTAATTACTGGCAGCGCGAGCCAGTTACTATAAGTTACTATAAGTAACTGGCTCGCGCTGCCAGTAATTACGCCGCGGGATATTAAGTGCACAGACCGTGATCATAAGACATACCGAAAATAGAAAATAGAAAATAGAAAATAGACATTGCATGTGAACGAAGCCTAAATCTCTGGGAATGCACCCTTAGTGTTACATTTTATTACCCACCAATTTATAATTTATTTGTGTCAGTGCCAGTATGTGAGTGTTTGCTTATATCAACCCTATTATTATGTGCAATTTGAACCCAGTTTTATCATTTCATGATTGGGTTATAAATATCTCTCTTTTTCTCAAGTAGGAGGTGTAGTTTAAATATACTAGTAAATACTATTTAGAATACTTTTTAGAATTTAACACCCCTATAATATTTAACTCACATCTTAACATGCATCTCTCCATGTAGTTTGATCAAGATACATGTACTAGTACATATATTAAACCTATTAGTAACATTCACCTAGCAAGATAATTTATGTTGACTTGTGCATAAAGAGAAAAATCAACCTAGATTGGTTATATTTATTAGACTGGCTTTCAGTTTGGCTGACAGATTTTGCACTTTATTAATTTAAAATATTGATTAATTACAGGTCAGTCTTGATGAAAAAGCAGCAGGATAAATGGGGTTAATGGAGGAGTAGATAAAAGGAGCCTTATGTTGTTTGATTGCTAGGATACCTTGAGCACACTGGTTTTGATAACCTCTCTTAATGTACGCTTTCTAATAAAACACCCAGAAAAACATACTTGTAAATGCTTGTAATGTTCAACTTAAATACAGGATGTATAGTTTTTCTACCTAAGTGACATAATGGTATATTGAGCACTTTAACACATTGACTTCTTTTGCTTACAAAACAAAATACATGTTCTTCACATTACTTCATTATTGATCAAGATTAGAAATTATATATTACCCAATTTGGCCGTTTAAATGCTCTGTTAATCGGTATGATCATTTAACACATGATCAAATGATAAATAAAGAAAATCAACAAAATGCAAGTTAAATTAGAGACTACAAACAGTTTACATACATGCTTGAAACCACCCAAGTTGAGTTCACTAAAACTGTAATTAAGAATAAAGCTAGATTAAATGTTAATCTATCATGCAGATATGCCTCTAATGTGCGAAGGCACTGAACCAGGCTAGTATTCTAGTAACTGGAATGGAATGCTATTAGTATAAGCATCAGAACGTCATTGCTAGCTAAAGGTGACAATGAGTTTTACTACTGTGGCTAAACAAAAGGTAAATGATCCCCCTTCACAATTGCAACAAAAATGGTAGGAAATGATGTAGTAAAATAACTAGTACTTTGGAGAATGAAAATTTCAATATAAATTTACTAATGAGAGTGTACTTAGATGGCTTAGAAAAGGCATAATTCCATGGATATATAGATATAAGTGTTAAGAATGTATCCCAGAGATACCATCATACAGATCAGCACAATCCCTAATAGTGGAAGGCAATGCAGTCAATTTAATATGGTATAATTAAACCTTCAACCTTGGTGATATAAATGAATATATAATAATAGTACAAGTATCCAGCACCTGGCAGTTAGTTGTATTACCTTCAATGCTATCCTCCTGGTCCTCAAATATCACACCTGTCACAGAGGAAGAGCAGATAACAACAAAGTGTCCAGAACACTATATATATGTGGACATCAAATGCTAATTTTTATTTCAAAAATTCATGAACACGAGCAGAAAAGTTATGTACAGTACCATTTATAAATATTCTGTACCTGGAATAAAAGGAGAAATTATTTGCAAGCCTCTCAGCACTGCATACACATATCTCTAATTCTTGTTTTAAACATGATATACCCTATTCCTGAACTTCAGATTCTTGCAGAGAACTATCAGCTGTTGAGGACCTTCACCAATATTTCATTAATGTTTACAATGACAGTTACAAATTCATTTCATAATTTGGATTCCCAGCTCCCACATGGGAGATGTGTAACAGTTAACATTTGCCTAAGAAGTTCAATAAGAATCTTTTTCATGACTAGTCAAAATGGCAGTTTAACAAATAGCCTTAATTTTTTTCTGGGTAGAATGCAATCTATTCCTGTAAGAAAAATATGTGATCAGATCGGTTCTCCTTATCCTTACAAAATACTTGGCTTTTCAAACCTAACTATTGTTACAGATACAAATTGCAAAATAAGGCAGACCAATGTGCTGGATTTCTTCAGATATAAATTGTACCATCCAGATACCGTGACCTTTTCTGAAAATCTAATCATTGACAAAATACCTTTAAGCCATCTAAACTGATGAGCAGACAGCAATATCAATCACATCTACACAGACTGCATATATCTGGTAGTAACTTTCCAATTCAGTAAAACTCATCTTGAAAACTGACTGAAAAAACTATGCATCTGCAGATAGACCAAAATAACAGTTAAAGAAACAAGAGTCTTCACTTGGTGAGGGGGCCTATAGCAGCACTCACCAGAGCAAAAATGCACCAGTATAGGCTGCTACATGTAGTAGTTGCTGAGTGTTTTATCTGTATGTCCATCTTTTAATTTCATATTAAACAGTCCTGTAGTCTCTAGTCATCCACTTTTATCAAGTTAGGCATAATTAAATGCATGACACCCATACAATGATGTACTACATATATCATGTGCAAGGAGCCTACAAGCAAGCACATATCTTATAGTAACATGCATGCAATAACCAACACATTCAGTGCCCCCCCCCCTCTCTAAATATAAATTATCACTGACATATCTAGATAAAACTGCCACTGATAATAATGAAATCTTTGCATTTATGAGTAGTTAAGTAGTTAAGAATTGTTGTCAGATAACTTTCACACAAAATATACTTAATTTAAATAAACTACATGTACCCAGTAGTAAATTGGATGTCTGAAATGTCTGGAAATAACTGAACAAGTTTGTACATATATGATAGAGTATAGCACAGATTCGTGAACCAAATTTACTAAAATTCACAAAAGTAATAATATCAAGCAATGTACCCTTTCCCCTTGTGTTCTTTACAGTTTTCAACATAAACAATGTCAACAAAACATACAATGTCGGCCTGGTTACACACCTGAGCGTCGTGAGGCTGAAGAAAGTCTCCCTTTTAGAGAGTCTGGTCTTGTGGCACTACTGGCACTTCCCTGTCTTTGTACAGGTGTCTTGACGGGCGTGTCACCGTCCCCTTTAGCGTCCTCCATGGACTATCACCACCAGTACGTGTAGCGATTTCAGATTGAGGTAACGTAAACACTTCTTTTAAGTTCAACTAAAGCCGTTTCCCAGTTGACGTCATATCACTGATGGCAGATTTAGTATTGAACTTGTGCAAATCACCATTCTACAGTGTTAAGAAAAATATTATCTGGCTTATATATTGTAAAATCACAACCAAAATATCAACAGTCAGTTGCTGTCACTCCCCTACTTCAATCTGGACTTCTGTGGTCGTAAAAGTCGTAAGAGGTGTCTCTAACGCAATACGGTACTAATACCTCACAGTGTCGTAAAATATGTTCCTCAAGATCCAATCCCCAATCCTTCTCTGTGCAAAATTAGATTAAAAGAAAACGTTTAATTGGATAAATTGTTTTTTTTTTATCCCCCTAAAAATGAGATATTATTTTTAAAAAAGACCAGGGTTAGGATGTTCTTTTTGTAAGAACTTTTTTCGCCCAAAATCAACTAAGCTATGAATTTAAGGAGATTTTTGAAAAACATATAGGCCTAGCTACTTCATAGTTGTCTTCATTTTAGTATTTTTCTTTAATACTATAAAGAAGCTTTTTAATTACACGAGGAGTTATATTCTAGGGAAAGCAGTATTCCCATGCGCGGACTCCATGACGCTTTCTGGTGTTAGGACATCCTTCTTATTTTTCGAATAGGGGGCCCACATGTATTTTTTTAACTTAGTCATCGTTGCTTACATAAGCCCAGTAACAAAATAATGAATAAATATCCATACAAAAATAAAATTCAAATTGAAGTGGTTGCTGAATGTGTTTTCTTCACCTAACGCAATGAGGACTGCCTGGTCGAGAAAAAAAATCGTTTCTGTGGGATGCGACTTCGTTACTTCAAGTTAGCCATACATGTGTATTTACACTGCTAAATCTATTCTATAGGAAAAGACAAACGATTGATGTAGCCATGCTCAGGCAAGAGCAATGTAAAGGCAAGAGAAAGAACGCTTTCGTAAAGATAAAATAGACTTTTCGTAAAGGTACCAAAGACAACATTATTTTTCTGCAAAAATTGGATTTTATTCTTTCCCTTTTTTAATCGTCTTTTAGCTGGAATTAATTTTTAAAAAAGGCACCAGGACAGTCTTTTTATACAGCACAGGGTTCTGTCTTTTCAACAGAAAGAAAGTGATTAACAACCTATTTATATCGTCTAAACGAGCCACAGCAGAGTTTTCATTTTGATTTAATATCGAGAGCAAGCGCATAAGCTGAGAACCTCTCTCTCTCTCTCTCTCTCTCTCTCTCTCTCTCTCTCTCTATATATATATATATATATATATATATATAATTACTGATCCACTTCTGATGACGACCTATCTTAAAACTAAGTCCGCACAAAAAAAAATAAAAAACAAGACGACCTACATAATGATAAAACCATTTTGTTAAATTTTATTATTTATCATTGAAAGAAGTATATGTATATATGTGTATGAAATGTATAACAATAAAAATACATTTAGTAAAACGGAAAGGTCAATAAGATAATAAGATTGGATGTTGCGTGAATTTGGCAATTTCTCCAACGGAAACACGAATATCAATCACATTTTAACCATATCACAATTCAAAATGCCTTTGCGACCTCTTACGGCCCGCTTCAAAAAGAAAGAACAAAAAAGAGAAGACAGAAAGGTAGAAAGGGAAATATTCAATTTAAAATATGACTGGTCTACCAGTAAACTTATAACAGAAAGATGACCCCAATTTTAACATCTTATTTCAATAAATACAATTGAGATTATACTTTCAACTTGAATAAATCTCAGCACAGGCAGACCAATTTAAACCCAGGACCGAATTCAGATGTCCAGATAATTATATCAATATTTTTGTGATAATCCACCTATTGCAAAGCTTTGTGAGTAAGCTATTCATGCTAAACTAAACTGATGCACACGTTCTTGCTTCAGGATAACCCGTTCCTAAAAAGGTGGAAGAACTGCAACCTGGATAAATCAGATACTCATGCGCTCACTTCTTCCTCTCCCTCTCCTTCCATTTTACAGGAGAGGCTAAAAGATTGTAGATTACGAGGATACGGATTTATTCAGATTGGAAGAATGGCTACGAGTAATAGATTCTCGAGTTGCAAAGTAATATAAATGTGCCTAAATACATAACAATATTTTCTACATGTATATACATCTATGGATTGACTCGTTTTGCATTTACCAAAATAATGATAAGATTTATATTTACATGCGAAGATGTAATTGTGAAAAAGATATCCTCATCTTCGGCTTTATGTCAAGGATTTCTTCCTACTTGTTTCCATAATTGCATAGACTGGTTGATTTTTTGTCAGATATTTTGGATGATATAAACAGCTGTGCTTTTGTGGAAGTATAACACTATAAGCACTACACGGGCAGGGGCGGATCCAGAGCTTTTTTCTGACAGTCTCCCAAATTATCTTTGTTGATCCATTCTCCATTTTTGACCGTCTTCCGACAGAAAAAAAATAGATACAAGTCAGTTTATATTTGAATATCTGACAGTCTTCCTGAAGACCCAGAATACGGCCTCAATCCGCCCCTGACGTCCGTGTCTCTTCATTCTCAGTTTTTTTCTAGTTCGTTGCACGAGATTCATAGCCTGTCATCTTCGTAAGCTGGGTTTGGAACACCTGGACCAGGATCCACCTGAAGGTAGTCGTGACAAATCTGAACAAAACTGTACACAGAGATCAAATATTGATATTCATACATAGATAGAGTGCTCATGATTGAGGGGAAAGATCGGTGTTACCTCATTGGGGACTAATAAATGACGAAGCCTACTGCTTATTCACAGATGTAGAAGGATGAATGGTCGAAATGCACACATGGTATTGCCATATTATCCCTTACATATCCCCATTATATCAAATGAATCAAATAACCTTTGTGTTTTTTCTCCTCTTTCTTTTCTTTTTTTTTTTTTTTTTGTGTTAAAATGTACGTTTTATATCTTTTTATCAATTGCCCTACCCTTGGTTCCATTATGCTGAATATTCGAACGCTAAGTATCCGACTTACTTTCACTTCCAGACCGTTCCCCATTACACCAGTATCCCATGGATCAATAATCATTGCACGGTGGAACCTGGCTGCCAGGCGCCGGTGTTTAGGTAGAGCAGGGCCCCATTCTACTGTCGGGGAGGCGAGGGTTACAATACGCTGCGGATAAAGATAAAAACAAAGTGAATTGACTTCATGAAAAATCTGAACTTCTGGTAGCGAGTCAGATTTAGTGGTTTTCATTGGTAGCTTTACTTACTAATTGGATCTACTGACAAATACATTCATAGCACTTGCCAATAGTACTTGAAAGATTAGGTTAACCAAAACACTTTATTGTAAAAAATATTTTGGACACAAAACACTTCATCTTACTTCTTTCATTTTATCATAGGTAACCACGTCCCACAAGAAGACATTAGCGGTTCCACATACTAGTGCATTCATAACATATATAGAAGATAATATAGAAGGGGAAATGTTGTTTTGAACACTTACAGTCCACAGGCCGCCAGGTGTCACTATGAGCAGGTAGATGTACGGGATGAAGATGCCTACCACCACCGCCATGGTCATCAGCCAGCCGAGTGCAAGACCCCACACTGGATACTCGTAAGTTCCAAATGACAGTGGCTTGTAGTTGATCCAGGAGAAGATCATAATAAACTGAAAGGTGGAATCAAAAGCAGTTTCAGAGATTTCGGTCATCACTTTGGTCTATGGAAATTTGTCATAATTTTTATTTACAACATACGCTTTTTAATACGGATTATTTTGATTATCACACGTGTTAATTATTATGCCATTTGCCATAATTTCACTTACAGCCACAAGGAGTGGAGTGAAGAAACACCAGTTGACAGCCCACCACCACCAGGAACACATCCAAGGGAAGCAAGGCATCTCTCCAACCATCACGTAAATGTCGTCTCTGAACCGCTTTACGCCTGCAAAGTAGTTACATAACGTTTGCGTAGTGGATGGCTAAACTACCAGTATGAGCAGAATTAATTGTCTTGTCTTAATGAGCAATAAAACTCAGTAAGACTGTGTCGTTTTCTTAGTCAAAAGAGTCCTTAACTTAGAGTTGTAATTTTGGCGTTTTGGTTCAAGTCAATCCGAAGTATAAATGATTTGATATACTCATATATTTGAAATCATTACTTTTAAGAAACTTATATTTAAAAAGGTTACCGTATACGAGGCCAATGGCTATGCACTCCGAGAAAGCAATCAAAAGAACGTTCCAGCCCCCAGAATATTCATCCGCCAGCTGTAGTAAGTAGGCTCCACCCTGGAATAATTATCAGTTGTGTTCGTCGAATTACAATTATATACAATTATATAACAATTATTGTATTGGCTATTAATTTCCAAGCAAGCAATGAGATCAGGTTGTTGATTTTATTATTTCTTGAGTATTACCGGTGCGTAAGCATTCGACATTTCCGCCTTTGTTTGGGTTCAACTTGTTAACACCATTTTTTCTTAGGCTTCCATACGATCTGTTGTGTCAAGTTAATTATCCTGCATGCATTTTGTTACTATTTTATCGGGAAATGAAAAATATCACCCTGAGTTTAGTTATACGATTTCAACAACACTTTGCCTACTGGAACTACATATTTGTGTGTCCCTTTTTTTCAAGCTCATCATCAAACTGTAATGTATTACTGGGTTATGAAAAAGGCCCATGGATAGTTGAATAGTTGAAACATTTGAATAGTGTATGATCTTGTCATTTAGTGTCTATGTCAAGAATAACTGTTTTATCACATTTGTCACAAAGGCGGATAAATTTTGCAGATATTTATTAACAGTAAAGTACGCTTGATTCCCAACTTACAGACGTGCACATAACGAGGCCAAGCAGGTACAAGATGATGCTAACGCACGTGACCACGGCCCATTTGTGCTTCCTAGTACTGGTCCATACGTCCATGATAGAAGTGGTGACGGTTTCAACTAAGGCAAACTGTGAATATATAAATTGAAAAATCAGTATTCTGTTTTGCAAAATTCCAAGAAGAGGATATTATAAATGCTTTGTGACGTTGTTGTATGGTATGTCACTTATGTCTTCGTTACTGTCTTTTCTTTGAATATTATTTTTTTAATCATTATTATTATTATTATTATTATTATTATTATTTAATGTAACTTAATGACTTGATATATTTCAAAGGTGAGCCTGTAATGCCTTGGCGACTTGCCACCTTTAATCATACTTCAATAATATTTAACCTTTCAAGAGAATAAAGATGTTAAAAAAATTGTATGTCACCCCCGTGTTTTAAGCAAAATGCCATAAAGCCAGCGTTTTACTTATTATTTCTGTATATCTATAATGTTGTTTATCTTAAAACAAAATGACGAAATATGAATTTTTACTCATGTAATCATGAATATGAAACCATCTGTATAAACGTACCTCGCTGTCCAAGCCAAGTGTAATCAACATGATGAAGAAGATGATGGACCAAAAGTGGGATGCGCCGATTGTTGCAACGGCTCGTGGATATACCACAAATGCCAGTCCGATACCTGTATTGAACAATCCACTAGTAATTACTGGATATACACTCATCTAAATATTAGCAGTAACAAAGATCATACTGTTTAGAGAAAGGAAATTTGATGACACCCAAAGACAGTGCTGAGTAAGTGTTTGATTATTGATAATTTCCAATAATAATTGCGTTGCACTGGGAAATGACGCTTATTCATTTACCTCCGTCAGCAACCTCCGAAACTGGCAAATTTAGCTCGCGTGCCAGGAAACCAAGGTAGGAGAAGATGACAAAGCCGGCAAAGAAACTCGTTAGACAGTTGCCGATGGAAACAATCAAAGAGTCTCTGAAAGTGAAAATTAATAAATCGTACACATCACATTTTGCGAATAATATATTTGCCAGTGGAACAAATTCTTTCTGGAGTAATTTTCTGTTTAAAAATAGTAACATTTACATTAAAAAGCAGTGCCTTAATTATTTTTAATATCTTTGTAAAAATATCCTTTGTCTTACATCAGCAATTCTCTATCGGATAAGTCACCTTATTAAAATAAATACTGTAACATTTACCTCAGACAGTTATTATGGAAGCGATTATAGCTAGAGAGGGTAATCAGTCCACCCCATGAGGCAGACAGTGAGAAGAAGATCTGAACAGCCGCATCTTTCCAGACAGCTGCTTCAGTCAACTTGGTAAGGTTCGCCTGCATGATGTAAAACTCAATCCCTTCTCTGTGACCATCAAGGAGAAGTCCGCGGACAAACAGAATGACCAAGACGACATATGGAAAAAGTGCGGTGAAATAGACAACCTGAAAAACAACGATTGATTCAAGATGTTAATTTCATTTGATGTTTATTAAGACACGACCTTCTCATGAGTTTCAACAACTCTTTTTTTTTAAATAATAAAAAAGAAAAAAAAACAGTCGCATACCGTTTGAATAACTTGGGTCCAACTACTCTTTAAAATCTCTCAGTTTGATCTGAGTATCTAGACGAATTTCATAAAATCTATTTAAATATGAATTATAAATATTTAGATTAGACACTAGTGCACAGTGATTTTGGCCAATCAAAACGACTCTAACTGACAATTGCATAAGTGTTAAATTATGTATATGTAATAGTATTTGTTACGCACTTTTCCTGATGACTTTATCCCCTTGATCAAACTGAGAGCCACTATAACCCAGGCTCCCAGGAGCGATACAGCCAGGTCCCAGTGCAGCTCTCCTAAGTTATCCAGACCAGTGCTCTGGTATAGCCGCCACACGCGACCACTGCAAGGATAAATTAATAATTGCCATTATGACAAAAATATCTTGACATGCCCATACCAAAAACAGGGGCGGATCCAGAGATATTTTCTGACAGTCTTCCAAATTATCTTTGTTTATCCATTCTCCATTTTTGACCGTCTTCCGACAGAAAAAAATAGATACCCGTCAATGTTAACTTGAAAATCTGACCGTCTTCCGGAAGACCCAGAAGATGGCCTAAATCCACCCCTGAAAAACCTAAACATTTGATCAGTTATGTCATTTAAATTATATAAAAGTTAAATCTGGATTTATGTGTTATGATGGCGTTTGAAAAAGTAATTACGAACTAGCTTATGGGTTTACCTTGGACGTTTGAAGGAAAAATTCTTGGCATCAAGTCAACTTTTTATCCAGAAGAAAGTAGTGAATTGGGGAAACACGTTCGTATACAGTGTTATGAATGGATGAAAGGTTAAAAGATGAGATTGAAGCAAACACAAAAAGGCGATTAAGATTAGTTCCATTGAGTATATCGCGCAATTAGCTCGTTTTCTATGTATCCAATAGTTCAAACCACATATAGCTTACTATAAGTATTCTTCTGCTGCTGGTCGAGGACTGATATTATTTTCCTTGGCTCTTGTGTAATTCCAGATACCAGCAACAACCGACCCATTATAACAGACGCCATTAGCACTTTCAGTAAGTGACATTGCTGAACAATTGTGGGAAGTGAGGTTCGTCAAGGTTTCCGCACAAACTAAAAAGGACAAAAAATACTTGATTTAAACGGAATATTTTCCCCTCAACGAGTGGGCATGTGTGCAAAACTGAGAGCTGATATATCAGAGAAAATAAAAGAATAAAAGATTTTAAAGCAAGTACCACACGTAGTTATGCATGTAATCACAGTAATCACACTCACACGCAAACATACGTTTGGAAACAAATGCGCGTATAAAAACCTATGCCTAATTCTAAATGAAGCAGTTCTTGGGATATTTTACAAAAATATATTGTTTAACTCACAATCCGAGTTCCACCAGTTCCCACATCCACCGGCGCCGGCCCAGGGCAGCGTCCCGGTCGGGATAGAGATGATAGACGCAAACAGATAATACAGCGACCAGGCGATGATCATGTTGTAATATATAGCAACCAACGCCGACACGATCACCATCCCAACACCAAGACCTGAATATAAAGATTTGCACATGAAAAATAATCTATGAAACATAATGATAGTGTAAAATAGCATGACGATTCAGATGTGTAAAGCAACATTTTACCATTGTTAGATTAACCTTAACTCGTTTCACTATAAGTTTGAACGTATATTCACTTTCAGATACCATCGCAGTCATCAGTTTTGTCACTCTATCGTGTTAATATATTGGGATTTGCCGAATTCTCTTTAGACAACCTGTGCTTATATCTAACAGATTTTGGTTTAATCATTTTTGATAATACATACTTTTACAAAATTTTAAAGATATTTGAAGCAAGGGTGGAATTCTGGTACAGTGTACGTCGCACATGTAAGATGGTCTTAAACATATTTACAATGTATTTTGAGTGTTAAATCCGTTGGAGTGTTGTTTGATAAGGGCTAGAAAATTACTGAAGACGACAAAATTTCCGTCTATTGCATTTTGTTGTATCGAAATCTTGTACAATGTAAAAATATTGAATTGTCGATTTCCAACATATTGGTTGCATTAAAAATTGTGACGGAACTACTCGTCTTACCTGTAAACATTGGTGCAAACTTCCAACACGTTAGGGGTCCGCTGCTTGTGAACTGACCAAGTGATAACTCCAGAAAAAATATTGGCATACCCACCAAAAATAACATGATGCAGTAGGGGATGAAGAACACAGCTGTAAAGAAAAGAGAAAAAAATGCTGCAATATTCCATTACCAGAAAGTATAGGGGCAATGCAAAGTTCATAAAAGCGGCCTTTGTGTATACGATACAATATCAACTTTACTATTCCCAATCAACCACCATTCCCAAACCAGCACTTTTTTAGTTTTTGGATTATCCAACAAAATAGACAACCAACAATCTCAAGTTAAGAGTTTTTATATCGAAATTTGATGTTTCGTTCTACGTACAATATAGTTTTAGCTGTCTTAAATATCACTTATTAAAGCCTCATATCATATATAGGTTTTCAATCTCAAAACTGGTTTAATTTTACAAAAAAAAAAAAAAATCCCCTTTGCCATTACCATTTCAAAACGGATGATGTATACATATATTACAAGTTAATGAGTAAGAGTAGCTCTAAACACTTTTAATCAGATTTCATAAATAGAATTTTAACAGTTAAGACACACATGTAAAGATAACCGTATATGGAGATGTAAATCAGTGATTTCACTTCCTGGATTTCTTACTGAAAGAGATATTTCATGTTGCAATTCTTCACACTTACCTCCTCCATTTCTATAGCAAAGGTATGGGAACCGCCAGACGTTCCCCAAACCAACAGCATAGCCTAGACAGGCCAAAAGAAAGTCGGCTTTCCCTGACCAGTTTCCACGTTCTTCGTTTTCATCTTTAGTGAAGTCTAGCTTTCTGTCTTCTTCAATTATTGAAGCAGCCTGAAAAATTATTTATATGTTCTTTTTTTACAGAGCTTTGCTTCAGTGGAAGTGATTAGATCACCTACATCGGGGTTTGCACTGTTATGTATATGGGTGTGCAAAATAAATACCTATATGTTAAAGAAAGCTAATGTGTTACTTTCATAGACCTGCGTTTTGCCACGGTGTAGTTTGGATGTAATCAAACGAATCTTAGGTCCGAGCGACACTACCTTTTGGTTTAGTACAATTTTTTAAAGCATTAACTTTTAAGGGGAGATCTTATTTAAGTGTCGTTTCGAGGTATAATACAAAAATATCTTCCAAGAAATATGACACCTTTATTTTTCGAAAATCACAGTTTAGATTGTTAAGTCTTCTTGGAAGCACCCATAGAAAGCTCATTTTCTCCGGATATACCTGCATCTATCGAATACGAGTATCAATTAAAGCAAGTAACAGAAGCAAAAATGCACCATAGGTCTTCAAAATACAGTAAGATTTACAATGCCACGTGGTTAAGCAATATCACAGGGAAGACAAAGCAATATGATCTACGGAAATTTAGACGATAACAAATGGTCTACACGAGCACTTCTTTCTAAACTGTACATACCGCAATAACGTATATCAGTTTCTATAGAATTCATTGCTAAAAAAGGGTTTTCGCTGCCCAGAATTTCAAAGTTTTACACATATTACTACAGCCAACTAAGGTATATTCATTGGGTAAGGTCAAAACCGTACTAACAAGTACTAAAAATAGTGTGACTGACTTCATGTCCCGTTGAGTCCCTTAAAACTTGCCCTAGAATTCTACCCCCCACAAACCCCCCCCCCCCCACCCCACCCGAATTCAGGCATTAGATCGGTATGTATGATGAAGTCAGATTATACATTTTCCAAGTTTGTACGGTGTTGATTGCGTTTTAGATACAACAGCGCATATCTACCAGTGTAGCCTACAGTATGCCTACTAAGTCACTAGTATTGCATCACGGTCAATGCTTCAATAGATTTGGACAAATAAAGCAAGGGTAGTGTATTTATACAGCAACTTATCATTTCATATTATTTCTATATTATAAAGCAATGGAGCACAGCAGGTATGGGATATTGTAAGACTGCACTAAATCTGCAACAAGAGAAAGAAAACAGCGCAAAACGAGGACACGGGGAACTGGCATCCATACACCTTGTCTACCTTGCTCACTCCATACGGGGCGTGAAAACGCAACATCTCTAGGTCTAAACTTTGGACCTCTGGCTAAAATAAAATACAAACGTGCATGGCATTTGAGTCGTGTGGGATTTCAAAAAACATCTCAGCTCTATTTTCCACGGGCCGTCGCCTTAATCGCCTTAAACATCACAAAAAAAGGGTAAAAGAAAACATGACACCTGAGAGGTCTGCCCAAGCTAACTGGTTTTCCCACCCATAATATACATATAACATTATATCTATATTAAGTCTGGAGCCTTCAGGGGTACAATGTACAAATAAATAGTAGTGCCCTGACTCTGTTGTTCCCTAGCTACGACATCCCTCCGTTATGTTCAATCGTACTCGCAAGACATATGTAGTCAAAAACCGAATCAGATCATGTTGGGTAACATATGATTTTTAAAGGCCAACCTAATTTCTAAACAAACATGGCGAAGCAGCCTTACATGAAAAAAACATGATGTAGAGATATGGCATTTCCAACAGCCTATTGTATAATGAGTACATTTTGTGGAAAATATCAGGGTCTGTTCCAATATTGTAATGGTAAGACGCTTACCTATCAATTTCAGTTTTATTCAGTGAAATACCCCTAATGTATTCTTCTTAAGAAACGCATCAGGACGATTGTTAAGATGTTGACACAAAAGGAGCAACTACAAAAACCCAAATACATTTCTGATACTAATGTCAAAAGTTGGGATTTGGGTACATAAGCCAAATGTGAACCACCCTTTAAGGTAATGTTTCTCTAAACAACATATGTAAACTAATCAAACGAAACCAAAAGCTCTTATTCCCCTTATATTTCATCGGCAAATACAATTTATTTTTGTTTCCCATAACATGGTAGTAGACTATAGGCCATAGGACAGCTGCATATCAATATAGAAAATGAAAGTGACAAAGTTATGAATTTCACAGCTTGTCAATGAAGACTTTGTCATTTTTCTAAGAAATGCTAAAACGTCCCAATTTAATGATACTGCATTACAGTTGGTTAGGACTGAGAACGTGCCACGGGGTGGTTATCAATATGAATAAAAGGGCGGGGTTCATTGTGACTGAGGGATTATGGTTTGCGACCCTTCACAGAAAGAGGTCTATAATATATAAAAGCCGGTGTATGGCGGACACACCCGGTGAGTTATATTCAAAGTGCTACGTCCCACGCTGGCGTGCTGAATAGACGTGTTACATACCGGTACCATATATGATATAAAAGAAGCGCAAAACCGTAATCAGGAAAAGGATCAAGAATGATCAACAGTACTCTGTATGGACATAATTCCCCGCGCTCTTTCTTTCCGGTGAACTACTCGTACAGTTTGTCTATTCATCCATTGAGTAATTAATACATGAGTAATTAAAACTTTTGCATGCAAACAGTAAGCTCGGTCAGACAGACGATAGGCCAAGTGTGGTAAGTGTAAAGTACAAATAAAAGCCCTTTGCTGAAAATTATTTTCTGTCATGTTAATTTATATATGCTTACTGGCAAGATATCTATACTACTGTATACCCCAAGGAAGAAATTTGACACTTATGTATCGTAACATAAACAGCCAATTGCTCATTTAGACAATCATGCACTTACCTGCTCATGTTTCCTTTTCTTCCCATCTATGAAAACGACATTCTGAGGCTGAGAAAAGAAACAACCGTGAAGTGAAAACATGAATTGAAAGTGTTGCAGTAGGGAGATGTTTTACATTTTAGTATTGTATTGTCATTTATAAAGGTGCAAGCATTCAAATCCTTAATCACTCAAAGGCCATTTTATTCTGAAGATGTTCATCGTTGAATGACCACACAAATTAATTGCACTGGTTGCTATGGTATGTACCTCAACGATCACATGTGTTGCTTCAAAGTTTGTAATTACTAACTTCAGTTCAAGTGACAAATTACTACAGAGTCATCATAAAGTCACTATTCCGGAACCCAAAGTGCAAACACAGTTATTAAATGCTTTTAATTTCGTTCAAAAACCAAAAGGGATTCCATCATATTAATAAGTTTACAATTTGTGCGATCAATGAGTAAATGGTCGCGTTATTGTTGTATGCAAATGAATCACTTTCACTCGCGCCAGGACACGCCCTTTGGCACCTTTCACAGGGTGACAGGCCAAGTCTTTTTTTTTCCTTTTCTGATAAACTTAAATCACTGGAGATTCCGACGACAAAATTTACCGTGGATAACATAATTATCGTAAAATTCATAAACGGTGACTATGCAGTCTAATACGGATACCTGTAATGGAGTTAAATGTCAGGTAGGTTTCAAATGCCTTTTAACAATAAGTAAAAGGCGACGGACTTTGACGAGATATTTTAGCATGTACTGCGAACGTGTCGCAGCAAGGTGTCGTTATATGATGTTACGATGACTGCAGATGATCACACTCAAAACCAGTCCAAGCCACATTTCACTGGCATTATATACGCGCTGTGCATGACTGCGGAAAATAACAATGGCTCACTCTAACAAAAGGCGGCGTACACTCCAAAGATATTGAATACCCAAGGTAGCCATGTTTGCTCCACTCACCAACTAATTTTCTCGTAGACTTTAAATTTAGTTACTCCGCGTCCTGCCAGCACGAAATAATTTCATAGAACATACATTTTCTCTCTAAAGAGCGTGATACATTACATATTCCCCGACTGTTATAGTATTAGAATCTTTGGTCAAGTTTCCGCCCATTGATATAACTTCCCAATGATTAAGAAGGACCACACCCAATCGTTGGTTATCTCGGTGTAACACTATACACGATACTCCATAATACTCACTTTTTCATCGGACGACATTGTGCTTTAACTCAAATTCTCAATTTTGCTTAGAATTAAAAAGATTCATAAAAGTCAACATTTACATCATAAATGAACGTCCCCAGACATATGCAAATACTCTGAGTCGCTGTGTGATTGGTGCAGTTCTTTATTTTACCTGTGGTGTTTGCCCTCGCAGATAAGTGTCAAGCTGACTCTCTAGCCTGTCAACTGAATCCTGCAGATCGCTCACTTTTGACTTCAACTCTTCGGGTTTCTTATTTTCCGACATGGCGGGTTTGCCTTTCCCTGTACAATTCAGAGCCCGTGTTCAGCAACTGTGCATTACCTGTTTGCTATAATTGGGAAAGGTCGGTAAACGACTGACAGGGAGCGCTCCTGTGGCGAAATATTTGCTCTAATACCCATTGTTACTCAAGCATTTAAATCACAAAGGAGACTTTGGTCACATGGGCGTTGGTTATTATTGGTGGGAAAGCTACCTTTTGCCGTCACCGTTTACACACCTAGCTCTGTGTTCATATGCAAATACGCGATCGATCGAGTGCTACTCGGGGCTTACATTTCAACGAAAAGAAGCCCAAGTATGCGAAATCTACTAAGTGTTTATCTTACTATTTATATGATTAAGCAGACTGCATTTCCCGACCAAACAGAGATTTACTACATTTGACATTAACACATGATACCGGTAGTAGAAAGAGCGAAATGATATCCGCGAACTCGCGTTTCTTGTAAGCTTGCAAGCTTCACACTTTTACTTTACCCTTTCTTATATTCTGCACATTTCATAACAAAGTACAAGAGGAGGAATTGTACTTTTCGTGCAAAATAGATTGCAACTTTAATGCGAAACACGTTGATTTAATTTCATTCCACTGTGTATTAAATATTGAACTTCCGTTGAAAGAAATTTGCACTTTTTTAAAGGCTCATTTGGGGTTTAGCCATTTTCTCAAATTTCAGGTCAGCTACAGAGAATATTTTAAACTTTAAAGGCAATGTAAAAGTAAAGCAATAGGACTAAAAACCGTACTTCTTTTTTTCTCTGTGTACCTTTGATTTATTTCTCAAAACAAAATGATTACAATTAAAATTAAAATCATTTTATGGAACATTCTAATCTGTCACTTGGTTAAAACATGTAAATGAGAAATGTAACAGGCAAACGAATAACATGAAAAGGGATTAATCCGGCAAAGGCAATGAATGAAAGTATCAAAACGACTGTATAACATGATTACTCATCTGACATAGATGTGCAGGGAACGAGGAGGTGAAAATAAAAAAGCGAAGCAAAAGAGAAAAAAAAAATTAAAATACATTGCGAAAAATACATTGCGGGCAATGCTATTTATTTTCAACGCCTATCATATACACATGTACCAAATGCTGGTGAAGGTGAATAGATAGGTTACGGGAGTCATCATTGTTTTATAGATGCAAAGCAGAAAATATCTGCAATTGGTATGAAATAAATTTGAACATCTTTTAGGATATTATTCTTTCCCCCCCGTAGGCACTTTCTGATTGTGGTCTTTAAAACGTACGTACATAGGATAAAGTCACAATGCGAACATATATTTCAACCACTTGCATGTGTATGTTTTTTTTTACATAAAAACGGTCTTCATAAATGTATATGCATCAATAGAGAATACTTGAACTTTGCAATATTTCAATTGCTTGTAGGACTTTCCGCAACTAGTAAAATCTTATCCATTTACACAAAAAGCTTAAATTGTTACTTAAACTACCTTTTTTTGTAATTCATTGTAAATAACGTGTTTTCAACCTGCCTTGAACGGCTAATCACCTTGATGTCTGACAATACAACAGTCTTGAAAAAGAGCGTTTTGTTGATAATGAACAACCCTTGCGGCAGTAGTGTTGCGATGATTTTCATTTCGTATCATTTGCGAATATTTTATCTACAGAGCACTTTCATAAGTCAGATCACTTTGCACATTTTTCAGTTTCAACTGCTTGAGAATTTTTTTCGCGGCCATAATCGATGAGCAGATTTCTTACTACTATTGTAGAGTTAGTGTAAATGAGTTTTTTTATTATAATAGTCATTCATAGTCCTTTCTCGTCAGTGGTGATGAATTTCGTTATCTAAATATACTCTTGCAAGTAGAAACTTAAAATTGCTTCTTCCAGGGCATTTTTCTTGCAAAGCGTGCATTGTCAATTACAGTCTGAAAAAAAAAAAAAAAAAAAAAAACAAACTTAGTCCTTCCCAGGAATTATCACAACTTAAAGTTGACAGCAATACGATTACAATCACAATTTAATTTTATGGCAATATAATATCGCATATAATGTTTTTTAAAAAATGACTGTACTGACGGCAATTCTTTTGTCAAATGGACTGCGTACCATTAGTCATTGTGAAGTCCAGCAAAAGACGAAAGCAACATTCCGTGTCACTTACGTCTTAATTCTTTTGATCAAGCAAAAATAAAGATGCAACACTACACTGACGTTGTTTTTACTTCTTTTGAAGCATCAAAATGATCAACAGTGCTGTAATTACCTTTTGGAAATACAAAGTTGTTGAGGATTTGGATTCGGCGGATGTGCAACCAGCTGGAACCATGCACATGCTAGGATCCGAAATGGGCCACCGATAGTCGTGGAAGACCCTGCTGCTGGTCACTGTGTGAGTCGAATTAGCTGAAAAAAATTTTTTGCGTCAATAAAAGACAATTGAGCCCCTGTACTGGATAGCACAAGAATTCCAAAATGAAAATAATGAAAAACAATCCATAAAACAATTAACAAATGGACATACAGAAAAATCACCAAACTGCAAACTTAGATGGTCAGGACGATTGTCAATAGTTATAAACTGGCCAGTTTTTGATGGAACCGATACAGTTCAGGATCAAATTAAACAACAGCAAATGAATTGATGTCTCACATGTATCGTTGAGATATCCAAACATGGTGTCCATGACAAGGAAACCTCCCGGCTGCCGCACGTAATACGTGCGATTTGCCGAATACGCCATGTTCTCTTCCGCGTCAACACACTCCACCGAGTTTGGTCGGGGTCTGGGTCCAGGTCCGGGTTTGGGTCCTACTATACGCCCGATATCCACTGCGTCTCCACATACGGCGGTATCTGGCATAGCGAGAATAGAGAATAACAAAATACGTTAACGAAACCAGAAGGCCGCAACTAACTTGTCCGCGGATCAAATATGGCGACCTACTTAAAACCTTGTCGTCTAATCCCCAAATAGATACTGCATACATTCAGCTCGGGTATTACGCAACAAGCACCCTAGAAACTGAATAATGTTATGGCAATACTAAAATAGGATATTTATCAAAGGTCTGTGTGTATTACAAAAAAGGAAGAGGGATATACCTGGAATGCAAAGCCAGTCGTCACGCAAATCTGCACCAGGTTCGTTGGCAGAATATGTACATAAACCATCCTCATCTATGACGGTTGTGTTACCCTAGAAATAATCACGAAAAAATGAAATTGAATGGTAAGTAAAAAATCATGAGAATGTAACGTCACACTATCCCCCATTTTTTACCCAAAGATGAATTAAGAAATAAAAACGAAATAGACAGTTTTGATATAGATTGGAAATAATCATTTATTTTAGATAGATAGATAGATAGATAGATAGGTAGACATGATGTCCAAGTAGCGCACCCTCACACCCACAGCCCCCGCATGAGTCAGGGACGTAAGTTCTACCACACCCACTTGCAATCAGTCACTCGTTAACAAATGTGGAGATAACGAATCTAGATGAAAAAGTTAACTTACCGTGTTGTAATTGATGACAGTTGTCAGAATTGTGGTGACACCATCCTCCACCTTTGTGACCAGGGTGCACACCTTGGAGTTTCTGACATCCACGGCGACATGATACTCCGCCTGGAGATTAGAATGTGAGATTATTCTTTCTTATGGTGAGCAAATGTGAGTTGCTTCTTATAACTAGCTGCCAGTGTGGTCTTAAATATAATAATTACAATTTCCTAACACTTCACATTTGCGTTACAGACTACAAATTCATGTTGAAAGGTGTCATGGCTACGGTTTTAATGAAGCATTTTGCAACGACAACAGCAACAACAACAACAACAAAACATAAATAAAGCATGAAATTTGAATTTTTGCGAAAAAAATTGTAACAAAAAGGCCACTAAAAATTTTAATAAAATTATCACGTTCATTGCTTACTTGTGACAACATAAATGTTAAAATATATATCGTTTGAATAATACATACGCAATGAACTTTTTATTGCAAATTCTCAAAAACTATCCATCATAATTCCTTAAAATCTTTTACCTAATACAAATACATGGTATGACCCTTGAAACTAATCATTCCATAGCTTTTATATCATTAATCTGATTTTTAGTACAGAAACGTTCTGTAGTTTCTTGGGTGGAGACCTTCCTCCAATTCGATGCTTTCTCTGTACAGTTGAGCCTCACATCTAATATTTCAGAGGTTTTGGAAGAACTTCTCTCGGTAGAAGTACTATACCGAAAATAAATGAGACCGTACTTTCCAGATATCGATTCTGACTCTCTAGCAGAATTCAGGTAAAGCTTTTTTTTTTTTGGTAGCTTGATCAAACGGCTCAACTGTCACCAATTTTGCAACTGAGTTGAAATAATATCTGTTCGCCAATGCAAGAAATGGAAAACTTACAAAGAAAAACAAGACCCACAGATAAATGGTTCTCATGTATAACCACGAATTACAGAAGTAGAAACACTAGTATTGATATACATGCTACGAATACATGTACATATAGAAACGGTGATTTTTTTGCGGGTAAACACAATTAGGCCATCTGGTTCTTTCTATATAATTTTTGGCGCCCTACCTGAAAGCTAATTGTGTCCGTCTCCTGGTATATAACGTCCATTCTGTATTCTATCTGATCGGGCACAGTGAGACAACGTACGGCCGGTCCATCGGGAAAAGGGCTTACGTGAGGATGCTTTGGGCTCTTTTTCTTGGCAAGAGCCACGGCCAGAATCATGGCGAGGAAAAGTGCGTTACTGAACATGCTGATAAATTACAGCCACACAATTGCAGTACGTTTCTTATTTCTGTAGAAATAGTTTATACTTCTAGACGGCCAGATGATCGCTTTATATGTGGAGAAAACCTGAGCTCTGTATCCTCGTGATCTATCGTGATCGTTTATTATTTGTCAAAATGTCCCCTTTGGCCAAATAATACTGACAAACACTTTTTATACTTAGTAATGCGCTATCATAGCACAATTGGGACAAATGTTTGTCGATTTGAATAATCTATGTAATTATGTTCTTTGCACAATTAATTAACAAGCCCCTTATATTGAAATTGGAAGACAGGTCATGATGCGCTGTCTTTTTTCATTTTATATTTTGATCTCCCCTGCGGCAACTTTGGGTAATGATTCAGTGTCAACTTAGCACACATGACACACATATGACACGTGTAGATATAATCTTGCTACAGCCGTAAAATACCTTGATGCCAGTGAAATGATCTTAATCTAATTAAATCCTTATATTGGATTGCATACTAAATTAAAAGATATTTTAAAAATCAGATATACAAAAAAAGAATGAAAATAATTTTTATCGTTTTTTGTTCGATTCACAATTAAAATCCGAGCTTTTTAATTCAGAGGTCTTAAGACACATTATCGTGCAATAAGGTTTAATTTGTTCTACATTTTGATCTTGTACCGCTTAATTGGAGACTGAACAGTGCCGTGGATTTTTCCATACAAAAAGTTTTGGTATAAAAAATCTACGGCACTGTTTGGTCTACTGGGCGTTGTCTTAATAGTTAAGACTATGCCCAGTGGATCTTATTTGAGAGCATCCCCTCCTCTCCCCTGCCAAAAAACAAATCCTTTTTTAGAATGCACTGCATCGGCAATAGACTCATGTGCAAGCTGATGGATGAAGTGTTCAAGTTTGAATAGCTAAGCATCCATTAATCCTATCCATGCCAAGAAATTACTGGAAGTGATAATATGCCCATGCTTGTACATGTATCTATTACAATTTCCAAACCCGTTGAAGAAATAAGGACTTGAAGCCTGGTTTGGACCAATAAGCCATTTTGGCAATTACTAAGTCCGCGTTAAAGACACCCAAAAATATGTTTTCAGCCTTACTTATGGAATGTGATATAAGATTTTTTCAGCAAATTGAACATAACTGATGATTATTATAATGATGGAAAATATTATAAGAAGCACTTTTTCCATTAGGTAGCAGTTCAGAAAAACAGAAACAGTACTTAACTGCTGCCATGGCAGCTGTACTTGGAATATTCACGCAGAAAAATGAATTGTTTATTTATTTATTTATTTATTTATTTATTTATTAAGAGAGAGAGCGAGAGTTTGGATAGCGCCTGTTTTGGAACACGGATAACTGTCAATTATAATGTGTATGTTTATTTGCAATATGTAAGAAGGGGCATTTTTTAATGATTATCAACGAAACGATATGAACTTAGAAATAGCTTTTACTTGTGAATGCACGTAGATGAACATATTGAACGACAGCGAAGACTTATATACCTTCTAAAATCATCGAACAGCTTTTAGAAAGCATCACATGCCAGTGGATCAGATCTATGAAAAGTTAGCCCATCTGCAAGCTGGCGAATGAAACATGGATATATATGAAAAAAATCAAAATAAATGATAACGGTATGATGAGATTTATTTGCTGGCGTTTACAATCGTCTTATATGCCTTCGGCACGGCTGTGAGAATTTCTCATGAGTTTTGATGCCATGTCAACGCCCTATAAAGGTACGATTGTAGACAAGATATTTTTAAAAATGATGTCATAAGTACTACAGGTAGGTACTTCAGGTAGACCCTGAGGCTGATTTATTTCAAGTCTTGAGACTTATCACGCGGTAAGTTTTTTAGTACAAATATCTAACGTGACTGTATACGTTTCTTCAAAAAGGTGAGGAAACCACTGATATTCAATTTTATTCTGTAAAAGGAGAGAAATATTACAAACAATTATAACACTTTTTTTCTTCTATACAAAAAAAATCAGTATTTTTTACTATTTATTTCACATTATTTACATTTGAAAAAAATCGAGAGAGAGAAACTAGAGCAAAGATAAAACTGCTCAACACTCTTTAAAATGATGCATTAAAATAGAATAAACAATATGAGATACGAGATACTGGAATAGGAAGGTGATAAATCAAATATTTAAAGAGGTAATATATATATATATATATATATGATGAATTGAACAATAAGTTGAAGACTATGGTAAAATTTAAAGCGTGAGGACATCGAAGTATAGGAAAGCATTAAGCTTAGCAATTTGCATGATGCCAGGCAGAAAATTTGGAATGTTTTTTTTTTCTGCCATCAACAGCTAGTATTGAAATTGTTTTTAACCTCCATGATTTCGCTTTCTCTCTAGAACATCTTCATCAGGAAATGCGGTTATCAAGAAGAATAGCATATATCCAGGAAATATACTTTTCCATGAATTGTATTGTTACGCAATGTCCATACCAACATATGTATGTGAGACTTGGACAATGCCAAAAGTGATGTAAAAACAATTAATGCTGTGGAGATTTCCACTGCTTTGGAAAAGTAGGTGTGGGAAAACTTACCATCACAGCGAATATGGAAGGGAAAAGAGCAAGATCGAGGCAGACAGAGAACCACATTTTTTCAAATACCATCCATGAAGACTATTCTCTAAATGCACGGAACAGATTTGTTCCTAGCATTTTATATAATCTGAATGAAAACAAAGGCTTCATTTTGGCTTACTTCCATCACTGCTGTTTTCTCTCACGACCAATAATTGCCTTGGCCACTTCATGTTATAAGGTTTCTATTGATTAATGTAGTTACGCATTTATCATTTCAATATGATCTTCGGCTAGTAATTTCCTATGAAGAAAACTCATTTTACTAGGAGTATAATGAAGAAGTAAGGCGATTTTTGCAGAACGTGTACATGTATTAAAGGTCTGTCCATTGTAAGCAATCAAACTGACCTTCGTCAGATTTAATAAAAGTGGAATGTTTTAGCTGATACAGATTAAGAAAATGTGTCTAAAGTGGTAAGTAAGTGATAGCGATTTTTCTTTTTGGTTTATTTGAATAATTTTTCTGATCTTCTGATTCTTATACCTGTGCTGTCATACAAATATATAGCACTGCCCAGACACCTTTCAATATTTTTTGTCTGCAACCGACACTGGAAACCACATTGTCGCCTACGCGGACTCAGACATTCAAATGGCAGATTTGTCACACACCTTCAAATCGGCGAGAAAATTGTCATCAGAATTTTTTGAAAAGGAGTTTTTGTGGCCCTGTGTATCCTGATAAAGCTGCAAGTAGGTTGTCGTTCACTGCTGGAAGAGACTGTATTTTACTCAAAATCGCTCGAAGAAGACAGACCAAACCTATCAAATCTTCTGCTACCGAACTACCGGCACAAGTGCACGCCATACAGATAACCAAATATCAGAAAGCCAAAGATGACGATAGAATGTTAAAGAATCGTAGGGTGGCACAGGGTCGCCAAGCTAACGGGCTATACTGCAGGTGAGCCTGCACCGTGCCATTAAGGTCGCCGAATGGAATCATGTGCTTTTGCGATTGAACCTGGGTATGTGACACTCCCATGTAACACGCCCATGTGATGTACGCCCCTATATACGATAGAGATAAGCTAGGCATACGACAAATACTTGTGCCCCTAAAGGTATAATTATGCTTCTCATACGGTGATTGGTATAATATGCATAACGCATACGTAGCGTTATGCTGATGAGCGAGTAGTGCATTGAACATATCTCTAACGATTGATTGAAGTATATTTAAGTATCCCGTCTTTAAATAAGCTAACATTTTTAGCATATACCTAACGTATCACGTGTTCCTCTGTACGCGAGAGTGTGACAGGCCTTATACCTTTACCAAGCGATGGCCGTACGGTGCACGTACGTTTAGTGCCGGTGCACAATGAAAATCTGACTCCCCAGTCAAAATTTCATAATAAAATTTTGACTCCCCCCACAAAACTTTATAAATCTATTTTATTTGAGTAAATGACTTTAATACTTGTACTTTATGAAGAATATATTGGAAATATTTAAAGTTTGATGGTAAAATATTGGGTGAAAAACAAAAAAAAAAACAAAAAAATAAATCACAAAAAAATCTTCGTTTTTATACCCATGGGATTTGGACTCCCATGAAGAAAAGGCCCTATTTTATATTTAGACACCGTACTATTACTGGTATTTCCACATAGTTGCATTGTGACGTAAATTTGGATAGTATCTGAAAGTTTGGAAGTGAAAATTTTGGTGAAAATTGATAATTTTTAAAACAAGTATTTAATTTATTACCTGTAGGATTTGGACTCCCATGTCAAAATGCTACATATTTCATTTTTAGCTCAAGAAATCAGCCCCAATTTTATTGAATTCTTCATAAATAGCAAGCCCAACAAAACACTTACTAAAAAGGAAACATTTTGACCAAATATCAAATAAATAGCTTTTTCATAGGGGAGTCATTGGGTGGTACACAATTTTAATTTTCTTATTTTCTCATGAAAATGTTCGCCTGCAATAAAAAGTGCCAATGTATCCTCCATTATGCATACTACAAGATAAAAGTCATATACTCAAAGGAAATAAGATTTATGAAGTTTTGAGGGAGGAGTCAAAATTTTATGGGGGGAGAGACGGATTTTCATTATGAAATTTGACTCCGGGAGTCAGATTCTCATGGGAATCAGATTTTCATAGTACATGACGGGTATAATACTACCTGCATATCCCTTTATGTCTCCTCATTAACCCAAGCAAAAGTATAGGTAAAGGACAAACACAAATATGGTGTTCGAAATTTGGCCGGTAGCGGCTGCTTTTATTGAAAAGTCCCTCTAGTAAAAGAATAGTGTTAGTTATTATATAGCATTAGATAATGTTGAATTAATCAGAAATTATGTAATGTTATAGCATAAAAAATAAATATCAATACAAATAGTGCGCATTTTTTTATTTGAGGGGTTGCAAAGCAAACATGCCTTTTCGTGAGGCATCCGTAACAAGGCAGGCAGTGAGCGTTTTAAATGCGCTGTCTTACTACAGCGTAAGCACTAACGTTATGGGTCCGTTTTAATTCGTATCCGTTTTAATTCGTATACTTAGTACGCAGGGAAACCTAAGGTAGGGCCGCAGGTTGGAGATCTTAAATTAAAAGTCTTGGCTTATTTTTATCCCTGTTGCATTCATTTAAGGTATCTTCAAAACATCTAATTATGCTTGAAACACAGTTCCAAGTTCATTGTGTGACGTAATATTGGGATTTTCGGGGCAAAAACACCATTTTCGGTTTCCTGATTTTCTCAGGCACCTGGACAGCTATAAACATGCTTTTAATAGTATTATAACACTTGGACAAAGTACTACAAAAGGGGTTCGAGGATTTTTCTTTAAAGACTTAATGTTGATTTTATTTATAAAAACGTAATTCTTAGCCCTATTTGAGTACAGCCCAACCTTAAGGCACGGTTAGCATATGAAAAAAGAACCCCTGCGTCTTTTCATATGTGTTATAACAATTTCAATCAGTTCAATTTCCAAATCTTTGTCATAGCTCTTTCAGAAGAAGAGGATGAAGGTGCCTATTTTCTAAATACGAGTTGGATCTGATTAAGTTTGCATTTCATAATGATCAACAGATAGAAATACGCAACCCAGATATTCGTACTCATTCGCTTATATACGATAATTAAACGCTCATATATACGCTTATCAAACCCTAATTAACCATTTTAATAATATACCTCTACTCAAAATGGACACCGCCCATGCCTGCCTTGACCAAAGTGAGTATTGAGACTATTGGTTGCATTCAAGACAGATCTAAGTGATATTTACTAAAATCGCTTCGTCGCTGCAAAAAATTTAACTATGAAAGATGAGCATTCAAGACATTAAATGTCCGTGTAAGGATTCTTTACATTCTTGCATGAGATTCTTGCATTAGGCAATTGAATTGTCGAACTGTCATATGAAAACGGCCATACGAAACAATGAGCATGCCGAGCACTGAGATCCATTAAATTCGATAACCTATTCTATAAGCTTCATAATCTGCACGATAGCAATGCGTTTTAAAACTACTACCTCAATATGCATAATGAAGCGACAGGTTTAAGTCACGTGGTCTGTGACGCATGTGTTACAAAAGTGGGCAAAAAGCGAGAGAGATGCGCGTTAATGATGTAGAATTTACGTGTAAGGTTTCTTTGCAATCTTGTATTGGGCTCTTATATAAGACAATAGGAGCGGCGTACGGTCATTCGACCTCTGTCATATCAAACGATGAACATGTCGAACGCGAGTGCATTGTTAGATGTGGCACTTCTCAATGGAACTTGCTCAGTGAATCCATTTAATTTGTATTCTTTCATCATTGGGGGAATATTTGGTTCTCTAGTATGTTTGATAGGGCTGGTTTGCAATCTTTTGATAATAACTGTTTTCTGGAAGGAAAATGGACATTTGCCAGCAGCGTACCTACAGTCTTGTGTAGCTGTAATGGATTTGGTTGTTAATATTATTGGGATATTTACTTACTGTTTACCTTCTATCACTTTATGCACAGAGTGGCTGGAATGGTACTTCATACAAGTCCAGCCATATGGTAAATACCTTTGGCCGTTTGGATGCGCCGCAAGATTATCATCGTCCTACCTGATTATCTTCTTGGCGCTGGACCGTTACAGTAGCTATATCCAAACCATTAGAAAGCGCAACGAACTACACCGTTCTCAAATGGAAACTACGTGTACACGTTTTGATTGCTGTCTGCATGCTGTTTAACATTCCGAAATTCTTTGATGCCGAATATGTCGGATATGCATCGTGCTACCTTGGAAAATCCGATTTATGTTTCGTCGTTCGTGTAAAGAAACTTGGCACTTTCACTGTCATCTATCGCTTAGTTTGTCACTTAGTTCTCAGCCAAACCATGCCAGTCACACTCATGGTGATTCTTAACATCAAACTAGCATTAGCTGTGCGTAAGGGCATGTGGAATCAAAGATCGATGTGTCTGTTTTCTTCTGTGAAGAGAAAGGAAAAAGAAGTGACAGTGATTATAATTGTATTAGTGACCATCTACGTCTTTGCCGTTGCGCCTCTTCTAATAATCGAAATCCTCAATGTGTTCAAAGGCTCTCTGAGTACAAATGCTCATGTATTTATCAAATGGTCAGTGCCCATCATATTGCTGTTATCAGCAATAAATGCATCAGTTAACTTTTTTATCTATGGCCTTGTGGGTTCAAGGTTCCGCCGACAATTAAGGACCCTCCTGAGACTCCAAGAAGGAAGCTTATCTCCCATATCATGGAAGACGAACAGCAGCAGGGATATATCTATGGTGGAATTTGACGGTCTGACGAGAAATTCAACGGTTTTGAAAAGAATGAGAACTTCTACGCTAACATTTACAGAGATTATTTAAGATTAACAGATGTCTTATATATACATATTACCGTGTACTTTCCTCAAATGATGACGTGAGGTAACGTAATGATGATCATATGATGTCGTACACTTTGTGCACAGTACCAAAGACAATGAAGAACCAAGATGTGATACGAGAAGAATTCACTCAAAGCGTGTTAGTAACGCACCTTTTGTCTCACTTGTCACACTTCTCTAATCTAGTTGTACTGTGGTTCTTTCCGTTCTTTCCGTGCGTAAATTTTAAAGCATTTAGTCTTGTATTAACATTCAATTCATGTTTATGTAGAAATTTATATGTTTAATTTTTCAATTGGTCTTGCTCTGACGACTGAAATAGATATCGATTGATTCAATATTCAAGATATCGGGGTTTTTTTTAGCAAAACTCGAGTTTTAGTATGAGAAATAGTATGATAAATTCTGCAATGCCGCACTTTGTTATTCACAAAATTGGTGCAAATTCAAATAAATATGTACTTTCAATAAACAAATTATCACAGTGTTGATTTTTCAAACACCCAAACCCAGTATAGAGGTGCATGAAGTCTCAAAATAAAATTGAATGAATTCAAAGTAGTTTTCATCGTTTATAACATGTGTATAGAGCAAAAATCCAAGACTGTTTCAATTGTAATTTCTATTATAATTCATCATTATAAGAAGCCTAAATCGGGAACTTACGTTACCAAATGCGACGTATAATGTTCCAATTCTATAAATGCATTTTGTACTTCGCTCAATGCAAATTATTTATTTTGTCCGCAGTGTTTTGTTTGACAATTATTTCTGAAAACATTTGATGGAATTCATTTAAAACATTATTTGGACACCACCACCTGCTTCGCCTACATCGGCACTGAGGATGGGTTGTTATTTTGTGGCTTTCTTTACACTTGTAACTCCCCTCATCTAATTTTTCTCGACCAGACACCAAAAAGAACTACGTGACATGAGAATGAGCTAGTTTTTTTCGAAGCCGAAATTGTATGCAAATTGCTATTTATTGGTAACGTATGTTCCGGTATCGGATCTTCCAGGAGATAAAATTATTTTTTTTATGTCGAGTTCCAATATACTGTATGTTGTAGTGATTCAGTCATAGTAAATTATATCTGACGTAAGGATGACTTTATAAACATTTAAACTGTAACTCAGGGGGCTCTGCGTCATGACTAAAACGTACGTAACTTATGTTCCCCAGAAAAAAATGTTATTATTGTCCAAGCACTTGGTGCAATAGGTAATTTTTTTATTTTTTTTTTATTTTTTTTTTATTATTTATTTATTTATTTATTTTTTTTTTTTTTTTGACGACTGAAACATGGCGTTTTTGTTGAGTACTTTGACATTTCCGACACGAATAAAAATAGTTCATTCAATGCCTTCTTTTACTGTTATCATGCTGTAGGCCTATTCCCCCCTTGATAATATTCAGTGACAAACAAACTAAAATCGTGCAAAAAATTAACTGCTCTATATTAAAAATTACCGTTTTTCACAAAGTTATAGGAAATAAATTAAAGAAAAAACAAGTGCTGATTGAATTGCCAACATGAGTTTTGCAGTTTTGCATTTGCAAAAAGAACGTATGTTCCATTTTGGGGTTAAACTATGAATTATTTTTTATTCTCCGCGGTTCTACACGAAGGAGAGTGAAACTGCGATACGAACTTCTTCGTGTAGGACCCTAAAATTATCAAACAGTTTCTAATCTGTACACTTAGTATTTTAAAAGCGTGCCTCTGACATTATTTGCACATCTATGTTGGTGGCTAAAGATTTCATGGCACAAAAAAGGTTTTTCTCAGTAGCTTCTTTATGGTGAAAAATTGCAAAATCCTAGTAGGCCTACAAAAACAGAATATCGCATTGTCTGCTTTTTGGGGTGTCCCCTGTAATTCCTCAGAAAAGCTGATAATCGACCTCTTTCTATACAGTTACAGTTACATGTTTCACTCTGTTTTTTTTATTTTTTCAAAATACTACATGTACATTTTTTTCCGTTCCAAGAATAAATATTCTCAAACTTCTCAAATATATTTCTCAAATATTTTTTTTTTAATATCGGCAATATTGTACGGTGTGACAGGAATGGTAGTCCACTAGGAACTGTACATGTAGTCCGTTCCCCCTTACTTTATACAGGTGACGTTCTTTCCAAATACTAACCCCAATACTCCCACTAACCCTAACCTGAAGTTATATGGGACCCGGACTTCCATTCCCAGGAATACCATTCCTGTCACACCGGCATTGCATATTTGGACTAGAATTTTGTCTTGAATGCTACATGACTTCTATTTAATCACAACTTTTACGTCCCAGAATTAATATCGTGAAATAATATAACGTGAAATTCTGTCGATGTAAATTGGAAAAAAACTTGAGAATATAAAGAACATGGCGTGTTTTCCATCTGTACTAAAAGAAAAGAGGATGTTAAGATTATTTGAAAATGTATCCACCCTTCTAAAATGTATATTCTTAGGCAAATCTCTCTCTCTCTTTCTGGTTGTGTGTGTTTTGTGTGTTCATAAATTGGTTCAAGAGCTCAAGAAATAGATCCCTACTTTTTTGTCGTCTAATAACACAATGATGGAAGATAGCGTGATAGAATTGAAATTTGAAAAGATTTATATCCAAAAAGGTTACCTATTTGAAAGAACTTCCATATTAAAAAGTAAGTAGAGAATTGAGGGGGATATGTCGGAATATACAATACAACCAATCAAAGTATACTCCTTTGTCACAGATAACACGTACACTACATTCCACATTGATTAGGATTTACATGAATATTGGTTATATTTTTTAAAAATAATGGCATGGTCTTGTATGAGGAATATTGGAGAAATGCTCGTGGGTTAATGGCTTGACCAAATTGACTCAGGTCAGCTTTCTTGAAATGCGAAATATATGCAGTAACATGTATTTCTCTGTCAAAGTTACACGTACAAATAAGCAGACGCTTTGTAATTGTAGTTTACAAAAAACAGCGCCAGGCTATTCATGAAAATAGGATATCATGAAAACCGGTTAGTTAAAGATTTGAATTTCATTTATGGTAGGAATGAATGTTTCAAGCCAAAACGGTAAGTTGAAAATGAGATAGTTCACCTCTATTTGCGCTTGATCTAATTTTTCTGTGATAATTTCGATGCAAATATGCCAGTGGTGTTTAAAGCCTAAAATAGACTGAAAGCTACCTGCAGAGCTACTACAAGATATATTCATTACCTTCGGACGGATACGAGAAACCCTACAATGTGAATGTATGGGATAGAACCCCGAGTAAGGAAAAATAATGAAAAAGCAGACGAAAATTATTGAGTAATCAGGTATCATTGCATCACTTTCATGATTAAAATATGAGACAGATCAGTTGAGAGCTACTACAAAATATACTAATTAATCTCGGAAGGATACGAGAAACCATACACTGTGAATGTATTGGATAGAACCCTGAGTTAGGAAAAATAATGACATTGCAGACAAAAATGGTTGAGTAATCAGGCATCATTGCATCATTTTCTTGATTAAAACATTTCATGTTCACAATTTTTGTGACATAAGAATGAAAATACAGGGACTATTTATAACATAAAGACAAATCGTTCTACAATTTCGTGGCAGTTGAAGGTTATAAGACGGACAGTTAGTGCCAGTTCATCACATAATCACTTTATTCACATAATATTGTTGAAGACCTGGGGAAAGCCGAAAAATGGCGGATTTTGTTGCGAAAATTATTCTAGTGCTTGCCAAGCATCAACTTATTCACAGGTACCTATAGCTGTTGCGCCCAATGATCCATAACACAACTAATTTACTCCCATACAGTTAATGAATAAATTCATTTGTTTTTTATTTTAGGTATTTAGACGCTTCAGCTGACTGCCAACCTATCAGTTTTCGAACTGAAAAAAAAGGGAAAGCGTTTTTAAGACGAAGTTAGCTGCTACAAACATATCTTGTACATGTCTAATAACAATTTGTCTTTATGTTACTCTTTAAAAAAAAGGAATATTCAGGATAACAAACAACGAACTTTGCAAACACAGCATTAATATAAAATTCAATTCGACCAAGTATTATTTCTGAGACAATCATTGGAAAGACATTTTTAAAAAAGCACAATTTTATTTATAAGGTAATTTTTTTATTTGCAATCAAATATTCTCTTTATAAAAAAATCATATGGATAAACGTTTCAGCTGTTCATCTTATTGTAACAAAGGATTCCACACCTGAAGAATTGTCATGATGGCATGACCAAGTGTCAATTCAAAATTGAAAATTACTTTTATCAACCTAGAGGGCAATTTCCCCCGAAATGATCAAGAACATTTAGACTTAAAAACAATATTGCCTGTTTTGAATATGAAGCCGTCAGCTGCGTCTGTTGTCGCCGTCGTCAGTTTGATAGGACCATTACTAAAGTTATGCTGTTTCTTTTCAACATATTTTATCCATTGTTATACAGATTAAATGAAAACGGTGTCATATTTTGCTTTAAAACTTGCAGGACTGACTCATAGGACTAATATACAGATCAAGTTTGGAATTATAAGCTAGTTTGGTTCAGTTTTGATGAAGTTATGCCTTTTTTGTATACTAGTGGTTTTACCTCAGATTCAATTTTTAGGCAGGTGAACAGTCTCATTACTGAACTAATTTGATACTTAGAAGTATTCTTTTGACATTTTCTGCATCTTTACGATATTTTTAGTTGATAATAGAAAAATGATGGTAAACCTATTATCCTGTATTGTGTAATAAAGTGTCAAAAATGGAAATAAACTCATATCATTGCAGTTTGTCAGATTCAATCCTTTACTTTGTTCAGAATATCAGAATGGGGGGCATTGGACATTTGAAATTGATATGTCCCCCATCTCAAAAACTTTCTTAGTTTATAATGTACAAATGGCAATAAACTGGTTATTTTGTTTAATGTTCAAAAGTGTTGAAAAGGAAAATAGACTCATTTCAGTACAATTATCTCATTTACATTTGGGCATTTTCAAGGTGTAACTTTAAAGTTCCACGGGCCTGAAGACCTTGCCAGTCATTTTCTAAATATTCATGTTACTTGCAGAGCATAATTAAAGATTGATGAAGATTATGCTGTTAAGAATTATGTAATAAGGCATCAAAATTGAAAACGCTATTTTGGGCACTGTTGCCATAGTGACCATTTAAGGAAAACCACGTCACCTACTCTTCGCAAACTTATATTTGAAAAAAACATTCTGATTGGTTATTATTATTATTACATTTTTTTGGGGGGGGGGGGGGGGGGAGGGG
>NW_019776049.1:12114-74133 GCF_001039355.2 Lingula anatina | reverse complement strand
GGGGGGGAGTTATACATTTTTTATGAAATTTTTATTTTTTACATATTGGCATTTTCTAAGGTGTGACTTTGAACCTCCAGGTGCTTGAAGACCTTTGCTGGTCACATTTTCTGAATATCCATGGTACTTATATTTTACTATTCTAAATCGATGGTCATTATGATGTTCAGTTTTATGTAATATTGTATCAGAATTGAAGAAAATCCTATTTTGGACACTGCCGCCGTTGCTTTTAATTCTCAAACTGACAAAAGAGTAACTTAGGACTAAAATGCAGCCCGAGTTGGAAAGGTAATCTAATTGGCTTCTTTTTCTGAAAGTTATTCATTTTTTGTGAAATTTTCATTTTTCACATTTTGGCATTTTCAATGCGGGACGTAGAACTCCCATAGGCATCAAGCTGAATAGTAATAAATGTTCTAAATGTCTATGCTATTTATAGTAGATAATTTAAACTTGGTGGTAATTATACCATTAATCATTATCATTAAATATTGCACCAAAATTGATAACTCCAACCACAAATGTTATGAAAAGAAAACTTGTGTTACTCATTTTTTTTAACTTACAAGAATGATTCTTAGGATTGACATACAGCTCAAATCGGAATTTTGTGAAATTTTCATTTTTCTCATTCTGGCATTTTTTAAGTGTGAACTTGAACTCTCATGGGCCTGAAGCCTTGGATTATTACACATTTTACTTACATTGGTATTACCTGTTAAGTAATTTAAATTTGATGTTGACTTTGCATTTTGTATTATTGCTTCAGAATAGATAGTAGCCTGTTTGGTGCTCTATTTTTTTTCTTTTTGTCTGTACATTTGATGGTTTTGCTGCCTTGTTATCGTAGAGATTTCTAGGGTCCTTGGTTTAATGGATAGTTTTTGAAATATCAAAATGTCCAGATTTGGGCTTCTTATACCCATTTGATATTACACAAAACACTTTCATTTATAGAAAATTTATTATACAACATGAAGCTGCAGGTGAGATACAGCAAGACTGTCCCACCAGGGGGTGGTAATAGTCCTTCAGGTGTCAAGACAAGACCAGTTAAACATTAGATCATCTGCTAAACTATAATTCTCTGACTCTAAGTACCACAGCTACCAAGAACAACAGTAATAAATATTGTGTGAAAGTGAGATTCTATCTTTGCCGTCAAGTTCCATAGAATAATTTCATTTACGTTACAAAAAGGAGAAAACCTGTTTTTCTTTAACCTGGCCTTTAACCTGGCATTGCCAAATCTGAAGGTAGTTTACATCAAGGGCACAGCCCCTTTCACTACAAATACGTATAAATGCAGGCATCTAAGAGGAGTCTTAAAATCACAAGTTTAAAAGCTTGTATTAAAAATATAATAAAATGTGCGCTGGATTTGCTAGAGCTTTACAAAATACAATACCATAACACATAAGATTCTATTCATGAATCCAACACAACACTAAGTCTCAAGTTTCCCATTTTACTTATGGGACAGGTAAGTAACAAAATATCCATATTTGGCTAATAAAATGCAATTTAAGTGCTACAATGTTACATTCTAGACGTTTCTAGAAAGGAAAAAAAACTCAATCCTACATTACAGCACCACATAATGGACCAGTTTTGAATTTTAACTTAAAGTGTTAATTCATCTGGCTACCATGTGAAATTACCTATAAATTAGGGACTGAGGTCCTCTTGATTTCAGCATGTAATTTATTGGAAATAGATTTCCTCCATCTTAGAATTCACCACACTATTGCACATAGAGTTGCTTCAACATGTTAAGAACTTGCTAGTCTATTGGCATAATAAACTACTTTAATAATCAAACTATGTTATTTCAAATCAAAATATGGCATAAACTTTAAAATCTTTTTTCTTCAAAACTGACACTTAAAATTTATCACAATTACTGCTGAAGTCAAAGTCAGCACTGGGCCTTTTATTAGCATTTCATGGACCACTCATTTTAACACTTAAGCTGCACTATTAATTACATTTACCAGTAGAAAATGCGAGTCATCCATAGCTTAGGTCACTGAGTAACAAACATCAGACATTTATCATACAAACACTAAGCTACTCACTGCACAGGACCAATGCAGTTGGACACTTACACTTTTACTCACCATCGTACATACACAGACAAGTATACATTATATAAAAAATTTAAACAATATAGGATTTTGAAATTGAAACACTGCACAGTCCGCTGTGTTAAACCATGCTTGGTAGAATATCTTACATTCACAAGAATATGTACACCAGTGTATCACCGAGCTAGGAGCCCACGGCTATGAACTAGCATAGGTAGGAAGGACACACACTTGAAGGGCAAGTCACCATTCCTGAAACAGAATATATGTCCCCATCATCCCCCTTTATACTAATTTCTACTACTTATGTGAACACTGTCCTATACTTTGAGATGACAGTTATTTCTTGGTAATTTTTCTTGCCTATGGTGAGATTTTTATAAATAGTAGGAAATGAAATGCAATGATGTTATGATGAAATATATAATATATATGTTTATGTACACTGTACAAACAGACAGAATACTGTAGCAAATGTTCAGACTGCTGTTGTTACTGAGTTGATGCCTATTTGTTTTCTTGGCCTCTAGCTATCATTAACCCCCCCTCTACAAGTAGTATACTATAAATGCAAGACAAAGTCCTACCATTAACAATTATTTGATTAGAAAAAAAAGTTCATTGAACAAGTGATGTCAAAAACACATCACATTTCATCATTCTGGAATTCTGGAAATTTGATTCATGTCCTGAAGATTGGAATATCATTCTAAGAATCCATTCATCTCGTCTGCCTCCTGTGTCCTTGTCTTTAGGGCCCAGAGATTCTGATCTGCAGACCACTCTGCTGCATGTTTATTTTCCATATTTAGTCAGGGGTCCTGGCATATTCTAGGCAGGTATCTTTAATGCCCCAGGCTGTGACCTTGACCTTTGATCGTGCCTCTGACCTTGAATGATCTGTCTAGATAGAGAGTCCTCAGCGATCAACCCTTTTGGTAGTATTTTTTCCCTAGAACAACTCACAGACATGTTATGCCCTGTTATCCAATTTGTCCAATCTAAATTGGTTTTCTGTGTCTGGGTCTGCTGCTACCATATTTGGGTCTGACAGCATTTGAAGCCCATCAAAATCTAGTGGATCTAGCCCTACTTTAAGGGCTTCGTCAGATGGGAAAAAGTCGGAAGAGTCAAAAGTGTCTGCTGGCATGCCACCTATAGCAGTGCCTATATCCCTGGCAAAATCCTGGCGAGACAGACTTTCATCAGCACCTGAAGATTATTTAAAGACAAGACATACTTGAAGGCATGACAGAAAATTGCAAAAGTATTACTTTTGTGAAAAGACATTATTTCTTGTTGTATCTACAGGGTGACTCCCCCTCCCACAAAAAAAAAAAATAAAAAAAAAAATAAAAAATAAAAATCCTACAAAAGTCTACCAAATTTCACAAAATTTGTTGAACTTTTAACTGCAATATGTGCATAATCAGTTTTCTTGCATAAAAGTTATGTTCTTTTTAAAAATATAACCCAAATGGCTTCTGAAGCATTGGATGTACACATGCAAACGTTGCGAAAAAAAATTGTCAATTTCTCAAACACACTCCTCCTTCAGGATTTCCCTGATTTTTGCTGTGATTGCTTCTCACAGTTCAACAATCATTTGGGGGTTTAATAAAATTTTTATGGATTCTTTTTTTTGGGTCACCCTGTAGTTTGTGTTTCTAAATCATTCTGTGCAAAGAATGAATCAATTTATTATTAGAATTTCTACATGTTAAACTTTGTACGTCAAAACCCAACCTTTCTAACATGCACACACAGACATGCATCCACACTTAGACCACAGTGGAAGTAAAGAACAAGACTCAGACGTGATGTAACTCGCGTAACCACACTTCTCGCATGAATGCGTTATAACCCGCTAATGGACCCGTGGTCTAAATAAGATAGATCCCTCGTCAGCGAGGGTTATGTGACATCCACTCGTGCTTCGCACTCGTGCATGCCACATAACCCTCGCTGACTCGGGGTCTATCTATTACATACACCCACACATCGTGTATGTAAACACTGTACCTGTGAGTATGATATCTGGAATCATGTTGTTCTGCTGCCCTGTATACTGAGACTGGACCATATTCTGCACCTCTTGGTTATGTGGATTATTGTAATACCTAAATAGATATGGGACGTTTTATTACTTCTTATGGTGTTAATTTTTACGAATAAAGAACCGTTCATACAGGCCTACCATCTGATCTCTAAATAAAAGAACCTGGAAAAATAAAGTGGCTTTTATATGGTTTACCAGTAATATGCCATAAAAACTTTTTCATGGGTGTTATACTATGTTTTTGCCTGTTTTTTCTCCATGTAAAACATATCCAAAACAGTAAATTGGTTATTGTGAGCACATCTAAAATAAATTCTAATATCCTAATATGTTTACCTTTTTTCAAGAGTTGTGACGCAAAATATTAATATTTACTTATCAACTCATGAGAAACAGAGGCCTTTCTTGATAAAACATATTTCATCAGTGTGTGGTATATTGACAGACATGAGCCTAGGTTTAAAAAAAATTGAATAAAAAAAATGCGTAATTCCGCTTTGCCATGGAAAAAGTTCATGTCTGTATTGATTAAATGTCTCACCACACATAAACCAACCTGTTTTGTTGAAATTCTTGGCTACCATGAAGACCATGCATGTTTGCTTGTGAAAAATGCATGTTGTTTGACTGCTGATAGACGCCTCCATTATTCAAACTTGTGTTCATGCTGCCCACTGAAGTAGCCAGTGATGTCGGGAGATTGTCTTGAAGCTGCAATAAACCAAATACCAAATTGACTAAGTTTAAAAAGTGAAATAATAGTCTCATCAAAATAGACAATAAACTGCTCCATTTGTATGACAATTGTTTGGCTTTAAAACTATTGTATTCATAATAAAATAAGTAAATGAAAAAATATCAATTACAAAAAAATGACAGACAAAAACTACAACTTCTGTCGAACATTTCCTTGTAAGAGAAAAGGGAAACTAGCTTCAATGCTATATAGTTTTACAAGGTACAGAACTGAGTTTTTCATAGACCCTGTTCCCATAGGCACCGTCAGTCTATATACATCAACCTAAGTCTGCGGGAACGCTTGCTAAGTGCAATCAGTTTAACTGAATGACACGCCTCCTCAGTCTTCGTATAATTTCCAGCTTTTCTGAATTCTACTTAAGGCAGCGTGTTGCTCCGTTTAGCCGATGGCACTCAGCAAGAATCCCTGCTAATTTGCTCCTCACAGACCTATGTGTCTATGGGAATGGGCCACAGGAACTCAAGACCAATATCCTGTCACATTTTCAACATAATTTACATTATTTATCAGTTTGTGTGCATGTAATCATGGAACCTATCTGTTCATCACTTATATCAGTTTCTACGGAAAAAGGGAAAATTTTCCCCTTTGTAATTTTGTACAGAACAAGCGCAAAGGATATCTCTCAAACCACTGCTCCATACTACTTAATATGCACTAAAGACTGACATAGAACACAAAACAAACACCAAACATAGACATTTGATTAGTGCCCTGGTTCAACCCTACTGAGTTTTCTTAAAGCTAAATGCCAAATGCTTTCCCCCTATTAAATGTCTCAAAATGTGGAGTTATGTATACTATGTTAAGAGTCACAAACATTGCTTCTCTAATACAATCCTGAAAGTACAACATTCACCAATTAATGCCATCTAAAGAGGGTCAGAATATTCTTAGTCAACCCTACTACAGGGGAGGCTGGGCAATCATGCTGAGAAATGTCCCCGATAATCTCTAAGTTTCTCTTTTATGTTTTTTTCAAGAGTAATTTCATGCAAATTAATGTTTCACTTTCAAAAAATAATTCATATGGAGTTTCTTCTTAAATTCCTTTGAATTTCTTCACTCTTTTCTCAAANTGGAGGGCAAGTCACCATTCCTGAAACAGAATATATGTCCCCATCTTCCCCCATTATACTAATTTCTACTACTTATGTGAACACTGTCCAATACTTTGAGATGACAGTTATTTCTTGGTAATTTTTCTTGCCTATGGTGAGATTTTTATAAATAGTAGGAAATGAAATGCAATGATGTTATGATGAAATATATAATATATATGTTTATGTACACTGTACAAACAGACAGAATACTGTAGCAAATGTTCAGACTGCTGTTGTTACTGAGTTGATGCCTATTTGTTTTCTTGGCCTCTAGCTATCATTAACCCCCCCTCTACAAGTAATATACTATAAATGCAAGACAAAGTCCTACCATTAACAAGTATTTGATTAGAAAAAAAAGTTTATTGAACTGGTGATGTCAAAAACACATCACATTTCATCATTCTGGAATTCTGGAAATTTGATTCATATCCTGAAGATTGGAATATCATTCTAAGAATCCATTCATCTCGTCTGCCTCCTGTGTCCTTGTCTTTAGGGCCCAGAGATTCTGATCTGCAGACCACTCTGCTGCATGTTTATTTTCCATATTGAGTCAGGGGTCCTGGTATATTCTAGGCAGGTATCTTTAATGCCCCAGGCTGTGACCTTGACCTTTGATCGTGCCTCTGACCTTGAATGATCTGTCTAGATAGAGAGTCCTCAGCGATCAACCCTTTTGGTAGTATTTTTTCCCTAGAACAACTCACAGACATGTTATGCCCTGTTATCCAATTTGTCCAATCTAAATTGGTTTTCTGTGTCTGGGTCTGCTGCTACCATATTTGGGTCCGACAGCATTTGAAGCCCGTCAAAATCTAGTGGATCTAGCCCTACTTTAAGGGCTTCGTCAGATGGGAAAAAGTCGGAAGAGTCAAAAGTGTCTGCTGGCATGCCACCTATAGCAGTGCCTATATCCCTGGCAAAATCCTGGCGAGACAGACTTTCATCAGCACCTGAAGATTATCCAAAGACAAGGCATGTCAGAAAATTGCAAAAGTATTACTTTTTGTAAAAAAAAAAAAACATCATCTCTTGTTATATCTACAGGGTGACCCCCCCCCCCCCCAAAAAAAAAAAAAAAAACCCCACAAAGGTCCATCAAATTTTAAGAAATTTGTTTTACTTAAACTTTAATATGTGCATAATCATTCCCCAAAGTTTCAGTTTTCTTGGTCACTTTGCATAAAAGTTATGTTCTTATTAAAAATATACTCCAAATGGCTTCTGAAGCATTGGATGTACACTTGCATACATTGTGAAAAAAATTGTCAATTTCTCAAACACACTCCTCCTTCAGGATTTCCCTGATTTTTGCTGTGATTGCTTCTCACAGTTCACCAATCATTTGAGGGTTTAATAAAATTTTTATGGATTCTTTTTTTGGGTCACCCTGTAGTTTGTGTTTCTAAATCATTCTGTGCAAAGAATGAATCAATTTATTATTAGAATTTCTACATGTTAAATTTTGTACATCAAAACCCAACCTTTCTAACATGCACACACAGACATGCATCCACACTTAGACCACAGTGGAAGTAAAGAACAAGACTCAGACGTGATGTAACTCGCGTAACCACACTTCTCGCATGAATGCGTTATAACCCGCTAATGGACCCGTGGTCTAAATAAGATAGATCCCTCGTCAGCGAGGGTTATGTGACATCCACTCGTGCTTCGCACTCGTGCATGCCACATAACCCTCGCTGACTCGGGGTCTATCTATTACATACACCCACACATCGTGTATGTAAACACTCTCTGTACCTGTGAGTATGATATCTGGAATCATGTTGTTCTGCTGCCCTGTATACTGAGACTGGACCATATTCTGCACCTCTTGGTTATGTGGATTATTGTAATACCTAAATAAATATGGGACGTTTTATTACTTCTTATGGTGTTAATTTTTACAAATAAAGAACTGTTCATGCAGGCCTACCATCTGATCTCTGAATAAAAGAACCTGGAAAAATAAAGTGGCTTTTATATGGTTTACCAGTAATATGCCATAAAAACTTTTTCATGGGTGTTATACTATGTTTTTGCCTGTTTTTTCTCCATGTAAAACATATCCAAAACAGTAAATTGGTTATTGTGAGCACATCTAAAATAAATTCTAATATCCTAATATGTTTACCTTTTTTCAAGAGTTGTGATGCAAAATATTAATATTTACTTATCAACTCATGAGAAACAGAGGCCTTTCTTGATAAAACTTATTTCATCAGTGTGTGGCATATTGACAGACATGAGCCTAGGTTTAAAAAAAATTGAATAAAAAAAAATGAGTAATTCCGCTTTGCCATGGAAAAAGTTCATGTCTGTATTGATTAAATGTCTCACCACACATAAACCAACCTGTTTTGTTGAAATTCTTGGCTACCATGAAGACCATGCATGTTTGCTTGTGAAAAATGCATGTTGTTTGACTGCTGATAGATGCCTCCATTATTCAAACTTGTGTTCATGCTGCCCACTGAAGTAGCCAGTGATGTCGGGAGATTGTCTTGAAGCTGAAAGAAACCAAATACCAAATTGACTCGGTGTAAAAAGTGAAATAACTAATTTCACAGTCTCATCAAAATAGACAATAAACTGCTCCATTTGTATGATAATTGTTTGGCTTTAAAACTATTGTATTCATAATAAAATAAGTAAATGAAAAAATATCAATAACAAAAAATGACAGACAAAAACTACAACTTCTGTCGAACATTTCCTTGTAAGAGAAAATAGCTTCAATGCTATATAGTTTTACAAGGTACAGAACTGAGTTTGTCATAGACCCTGTTCCCATAGGCACCGTCAGTCTATATACATCAACCTAAGTCTGCGGGAACGCTTGCTAAGTGCAATCAGCTTAACTGAATGACACGCCTCCTCAGTCTTCGTGTAATTTCCAGCTTTTCTGAATTCTACTTAAGGCAGCGTGTTGCTCCGTTTAGCCGATGGCACTCAGCAAGAATCCCTGCTAATTTGCTCCTCACAGACCTATGTGTTTATGGGAATGGGCCACAGGAACTCAAGACCAATATCCTGTCACATTTTCAACATAATTTACATTATTTATCAGTTTGTGTGCATGTAATCATGGAACCTATCAGTTCATCACTTGTATCAGTTTCTAAGGAAAAAGGGAAAATTTTCCCCTTTGTAATTTTGTACATAATAAGCGCAAACGATATATCTCTCAAACCACTGCTCCCTACTACTTAATATGCACTAAAGACTGACATAGAACACAAAACAAACACCAAACATAGACATTTGATTAGTGTTGGTTCAACCCTACTGAGTTTTCTTAAAGCTAAATGCTGAATGCTTTCCCCCCATCAAATGTCTCAAAATGTGGAGTTATGTATACTATGTTAAGAGTCACAAACATTGCTTCTCTAATACAATCCTGAAAGTACAACATTCACCAAATAATGCCATCTAAAGAGGGTCAGAATATTCTTAGTCAACCCTACTACAGGGGAGGCTGGGCAATCATGCTGAGAAATGTCCCTGATAATCTCTAAGTTTCTCTTTTATGTTTTTTTCAAGAGTAATTTCATGCAAATTAATGTTTCACTTTCAAAAAATAATTCATATGGAGTTTCTTCTTAAATTCCTTTGAATTTCTTCACTCTTTTCTCAAACACACACACACACACACACACACACACACACACACACAAGGAAAAATCAACACCATAATTTGAATTTTGAATACATCTTGCACTGGTTTTCATTACAATCATATAGGTCTCTCAAAGGTTTATTACAGCAAGATGTGTTGGGGGTTTTAATCGTAGGCAGGCAGGAAATTACTTATGGCAAGTTCACACCAGGGCTATTTTGGAACAGTCAAGGGCTAAATGACCTCACTTGCCCATTTCCATTTCAAGTTGTTCCTGATGTGAAAATGCCTACAGGACACTATGGGAGACTGGACAGGAATAATTTGACCTTACAATACTAAAACCAAAATTTGTTTCAAAATCAAAGAAAAACGCAAGTGTTAAGTGTTGGAGAGATATGGGGGTAGACTGAAAATGAAAATAAGTAGACACCGGGGATCCTCTTATTCCTCCACCCTGCCCTACCAGACCAAAGTACATACCAAATCAAGTCCTAGCAAGCTTTCAATTGTTGCTTCTGACTGTGATTGCTGAGGTACAGAATGCGCTAGTTGAGACTGATTCTGTGCGTGTGATGGAGACCGCTAAACAACAAAGGAGAGAACACATACACACTATATTTCATAGTTTGAAGGCAAAACAGTTGTCACTAACAATTTGACACTATGTATATATATTCATATACATATTAACACATGCACACAGATGCATATGTGCTTATGTGTTGGCACTATTCGAAAATTAAACAAAGAAAATGGAAAATAAATATGTATTAAATATTCTTTGCACATTGCTAGAGGAACCATTTGCCTTGGAGATATAAAAACTGTACCAAAACAAGCATGCTGTGGACTTCATCAATGTATATGTATATATATATAAAGGGATGAAGATGAATCATGCATCAGGTGTCAAACCAACAAACTAGGGTCAACCCTTTGATCATGCAAAACAAATAAAATTATGCTTCAAATTAAAAAATAAATAAATAAATCCAGAAACCATGAAATGAAGCATAGCCAAGGACACGAGTGTAAACAAAAGTAACAATGAAATTCCATATTAAAAGACCACTTACCATGTTAAATTGTTCAAACTGGTGCTGCAGTGCATTTGTCTGCTGTTGCTGCTGCAGGTAATATGCATCCATGGTAAATGGGGAGTTACTGTTGTTGCTGTTGGTGGTGGTTGGCACCCCGGGGGACTGCGTTGGTGATAATGACTGCTGTGACAGAGGAGATGTCGGGGAGGACGGCTGACTGCCTCGGTAACCTAACTGGAAAACAAAAAATACAGACATTTTTACTGTGACTGAAATTTTTCATTTTTAAAAGGTTTTACAGCCAATTTTACTGGATTTTAAACTTTGCCTTGTAATATGCATTTATTGTCTTAATATTTAAGCTGTTTATTTTTTTTATTTCATTTCATATATCTTATTTTGTTAATTTACCTTTATAAAGTCTGCTGAAGATTTTAAATGAATTTAAGACTAACATAAAAATGTTAATATTATTATCTTCACAAGTATCAAAAGTACATCAAATATGACTTCAGAGATCAATTTTTTAATGAAAACATAAGGGCAACAGTATGTTTTTTTTAAAGAAGGCCCAATGGCCAGGATGTTCCCTCTAAATTATGTTGTGTGCAGGACAGGGTTTTGCATAAATACAAATGAGCAAAGTTGTAAAGGAACAAGTGGTAAAAAGCTTTATTTGCCACCAATTGTGTAGGTTAAAAAGATACACCATGAGGCAGCAAGCTGTATGTGAAATAAACCAGTGTCAAGCATGACTCGATGGTCGATACCTCATACACCTTATGGCGAGTGGTATACCCGATTTATATCACTGCAGATCAAAAAATGTTCACAACATCAACCTTTGTAAGAATGAAATCAAGTATTTCATATCATGAAAGAAAACGGAATCATAGGACCTCATTTTTCTGCAAATTTTGGGTCAGGAGTACATGTGGCCTTTCATTTCTCATAACCAGGGGGGGGACAAAGCATGGTGAGTGCAAACATCAATAGTACTCAACAATCACACCAGATGTCACTACCTACCTGCTGGTGGTTTACCATACGTGTTTGACTGTGATTTTGCTGACTTGATGGAAGGTGATTCTGTTGTTGTTGCTGCTGCTGCTGCTGTTGTTGTTGCTGAGACTGTTGTTGTTGCTGCTGCTGCTGCTGTTCTTGTGACTGGTGATAAAGCTGGTATGTATGGTGTAATCGTGCATCCCATGAACCCTAAACAACAACAGGCTACAGCTCAAAACACAACACTCAAGCTACAACAAAAATGACTCGGAGAACAGTTTTTTTTTTTCTTCGAGAGTTTCTTCTTCAAATGTGAAAAGAGATAAAGATGAATCATTTAAATGAAACAGATGCCTGTAGTGCAGTTTTTTTCCTCTTCTAAGTTTTTATTTCCAAGAAATTGCTTTTCACTGAATTTGATAGCTATTATATTATAAATGTTGAGACTTCTCTTAATTTAAGGTTTTTTTTCCCATGTAATTTACTTATTCAAATGGAATTTTCCTCAGATTAATAGGATCAGGGCACTCAAGAGTGCAATAAACATAATTTCTAGATTCAATTTCTCTTCAGTTTGAAAATTGCCCATGTACTGAATCTCAACACAATGGCAAAAGTCGCCTTGCAAAGAGAAGTGTGAAGCATATTAACTAGAACACCTGCACAACAGAAATGCACAATTAGCATAATAAGAACAATAATCCACTCAAGACTAACAACTAGACCAAACTGAAATCTTAAAGATGGTGATAACATGCTGACATCATCCAATCATACATGCAGCATGCAAATCTAACAGTAGGCATCCACAACATCAAGTGCTTTGGACTCGACTTGTTTTATTTTCTTGAATATTCGTCACTATAGAATTAGCATTTGTGGAAACAGGAGATGGTGAGATGGGCATTTTATTTTCTTTTTGGGGGGATGTGGGTAGGAAAAAGGGGGCTCAGTAATTAAGAGCTGGCTGATTTCCCTTGGCAGTAGCTTTGGCAGGTAAAACCTATAGTCACTTTCATTTTAATATCATCATGTTCTCACTCAAGTAAAAAAAAAAGAAAAAAAAAGGTTTTCTTACCTGTGGTGGCATGGAATGCCGCATGTGTGTGGGACTTCCCAGGATAAGCGGACTGGGTGTGTGAGTGGGACTTCTCCGCCTCTGTGCCGGGCTCTGCTGGGACGGGTGGACCATGCCCCCCATGGGGTGGACCGATGTAGGCGATAAGCTCCCCTGTTGGGAATAGTTTTGCGGTTGCTGCTGATCTTCGGCATCTAGTGGTGTAGTAAGTGGTGGTGGAAAGTGCAGGTTTGTTAGGTCTGGGAGAGAACCAGTGTTGTTGGAGAGAGGAATACTTGGCCCGCCAGGGTCCTGGTCTTGTGATGGGTATATACTGTTCGGGAGAAAAAAAATAAAAATGTGCATAAAAATTAAAATATCAATTTGCTGTTAATAGATATGGCTAAGTTTCAAGATTTACCATCTGAAACTTCACATGCAAGATGGACACCAAAAACTAAAATATAAATCTGAAAAAAAAAAAAAAAAAAAAAATTTAAATAATCTAAGTTGTATACTTGTATACAGATAATTTGAGATCAAAAGAACTCAACTGATGACTAAAGGTTTTACTTTTTACAGAAACCCTCAAACATTTTTATCAGCATCACATTGAAAACCCATCATTAGAAAATGCAACCAGACATGTATCAACAGTAGTACTTCATTGCAGTACAGGAGCAACATATGTAAGATAAATGAGACCATCACATTCTTATTTCATTAAGCTGTCATAAAAAAGCCTATCAAGTTGATCACTTGAAAAATACTTATGTATAGTCTTAATTAAACAAACCCTTTGCCTTGTGTCAAATGAAAGAGACTTTTTACATGCAATTTTATGCTTAGCAGTAAAGCTGCAGACAATGGGCAATAGCCCCGTTCCAGTGGACCTCCTCTGATGCAGCCCTTTCAGCACATTGCCACTTTAAAAGTGCAAAATCTAGGCAAAGCCAGATCAATACCTGCCTAGCAGAGCACACACATACACTTTACTATTCAAAAATAATATATATCCATACATAAATATCTTCCTAGACCTATACATGCAAAATTGTGAAATCGTGGCAAAGCAATTCATTTAACAGTGACAGTTTACTTGCTTACATAAGAAAGAAACAATAGGAATTATAACTAGTTATTCCCTTTTTGGTCATTAATTTTGTCAAACTGTTATCATCAAGTATTTTTTTCTGTGAATTTATAGATGACAATATAATTCATGTCAACAATCTATATAAATCCATATAATTACTTATATCAATCTACACATATCCAGATATCAGTAAGCATACTCAGTGGATTAGCTAGTACAGAACATAAAGGGTGTGTGTATATATTTGGAAATGAAATTCTTAAAAAGCTCCCCAGGATTTCAAAAGTACCAGGAATAACATGGGAATACATGGTAATGTTGCAACATGTGGCACACAACCCCAAATCCCATTTCTATTCAAATAAATCTGGCTAATAAACACATCACATGAGGGGTTGGGTCACCCCCATACAGTTAGTAAAGACCTGTCCTCCGCAAAATATTACTAGTTAGACGACGACATGTCAGCCACAGCATACGCACACTGCACAAAACGCTGAAGAAAAACTGGTATCAAAACAAAACAACATACCAAACAAACTTGGGAATTAATCTCTGAAAACAAGCTGAATGGTGGGTTAGAGTAGCATTAGTAAAAGGCAGCCAGTGTCACACACACACACACACACAAGCACGCATTCTTTCCGAGTCAGGTATTCATATTAGGCTACTTCATTTAGATTTAAGCTTGGCCTGTCTTAAATGGGTTAAAGAGAGCATTTAAAAAACAAAGACATTTGTTTTGAACTTAGTAAGCTACAACTGATCTATGAAACAAAAATTTGTCACAACCTTAAAGCTGCATTTGAGGTCAAAATTTTGCCACAAATCCCAACCGAATGCCATCATATAGTTTCAAAAAGTATAACTTAGAGAAATACCAAAGGGCATCATTTTATATTATCTGAAAAGTGCATTATGTAAACTTTGGTTGTTTGGGAACTCATTTAATAAGTGTGCAATTGTGCACGCAACTTCATCCATCCATGAGAGTGATGATCATGCAATGCGTGCATAGTACTACCTCATTTAGCAGAGTTTTACAAACTGGAGGGACAAAAAAGGAATGTAAGTCAATTTACAACTAAAAATTTGAAACAGCAGCTCTTTTATGGTTGATAGAGTGATTAATTGGGTTTATCGCTTGATATGTCCAAGTTATTTTAGTCCTATAAGAAACTAGTGGAAATGCATTACTGGGAATCCACATTCTCTTTGAATGTTACTCAAGTAAGGACAGCTAGGGCACATTTAAGGGGGTATGGTAGAGAACTACATTAAGTTTTAAAATATTAATTATTAGCAAAATGAATAAGAATTGTTGAAAATTTCACGACTGTTAATGAGGTGGTTTAAGAGCCCAATTCCAGGGAAGAGGGCACAACCTGGATGTAGCATGTTACCATGAAACAATCTGAGTTCTAATGTAGCTGAGGAAAGGTTTTTGAATTCTTTGAAACAGTTATCTGTATCCTTTTACTAATTAAAAAAGTAAAATGTGTATGTTTTGGACCAAATCTATGAAGCAAAGTTCTCTTGTTCAAAGTTTGGGGTACTTTTGCACAGCCTTCTTTTTCTTTTCAAATGGTCAAAAGTGACTTTATATAATGACATCAATAAAAGAGGCAATAATATTTTAAATTACGTTCTTATGCTCAGATTGGTGGAACTTCCCTGTACTGATAACTTAACTCCCTCACTCTGATAAGTGAGTCATGTTGTATGCCAACTAAAAGCATTATAGGTACTACACGGAACCTTCGACCATCAGGACCAATCACCATCTATATATAATAAATATATTGTGTTGATATTATATGGATGGTATACAGGATCTATAGACACATACAGACAGACACACACACACAAAGATGGAGGAAAAAGTTTATGAGTGAGAAAGAGAGGCAGAGAGCAAGAATACACGGTATATCATGAACTGCAAGTCAGTCATTTACCCTCTTAAATGCAATTTCCTTAAATGCCAATGGTTCCTGCAAAAAGGGAATGGGCAGGTTGCTGAGTACAAGACAAACAGGTTCCATATACAAAATATCAGCACAAAAGTAAAAAAATAAATATTTCATAAGAAAATAACCGTGCAATTTTGCAGGATCAAAAAGCTAAATGACTTCAATCAGAGGCAAAGATGTATGCAGAAAAAAATATTGGATTTATATAGCCATCGGTGTTAGACATGGATACAGAAGAGCATGACCATATGGTTTATCTAACAAGCATAACACAATAAAAACCATAAATAAAAAATATAAACAAATGGTATCAAAATAAATCATTTCAAGGAAACAAACAACATATTACATATTTTGTAGTGGCATTTATCGGTGTACTTACTTGATTCCAGGAACTTCACATGACTTAGGCCGTGACTGCGAACCAACCTGCAAAGATAATGATTGAAAATGATTAACCTTGTTTTTTTTCCCTTCAATCATGTTTAGCATCTCGATTCTCATTGACAGATTCCCTCTTGCTTCAAAGTACTGCTACAAGTCATTGGTCTCAAACAAATTCATGAACCATAAATTTTACACACCATTTCAGTTTCCTCAAAAATTCCCATTTCAAATAATACATCTCAGATTTTGTCCAATTCTACTGGGAATATAAAATTTATCTTTCGTGCAGTAGTTTCACCTACCTTTTTCGGATCCCAATAATTTTTCATAGCTGGATTCTCCACTTGCATCTCTCCTATTACTTCCACTACTGAAACAAAGGTATAATTAGACACTGGGAAGGCAAAAGGAACCTGCTTATGAAAATGTAATATAATTTTTTTAATGCCCATTTGTTCCTAAAATATGTAGGATTATTAGCAACCACCTGTAAATTTTCCCCTAATGCTTTTTTTTTTTTTGTTTTAAAACAGTCAACCCCAATGTACACCTTATATGTTTTAGTAAGAGGTGAATACATTAGTAAAAATTAAAAAATAAATCAACTTTAGATTGATTTTTTCAGGCACCAAAATTCCAAGAAGCAAAAATCAAAGTAGATATATAAACCTGTTTTTTTTTATATTTTAAGTGTAAGGTGTATGTGACAGGATATAATCAGCCCAATGTTTTAAATGAACAGCCAAAGTAACATGAGCTTCTGTGCATAAAAAATAAGCATACTGAAATGCAAATTTCACATTTCCCAGTTACTTTTTCAATCAAAAACGTCACCAATTTAGCCAAAGTAACTGATATTTTATCTTCTACTTTAAATGACAAAATGAAGAAATACTTTGAAGACATGCTTAAGTGTTATAGTGAACACACTAAAAATGTAAGTCAAGTTACTTAAAAGACACTACTACCTGACAAACATGCCATTAACCATACTGAAATAAAAATAAAAGAGATCTTCCATCTACTATTGAGTATCCACTAACATGCAATACTTGGAGTCAATATGAAATGAAAAATAGAATAGAAAAACAGAAAAGGTACCTTATGAAACAAAAAATATCCACCATAACAACAAAGTATATCCATTGAACAACTGAACTACAAAATTAATCCACTGCTGCACAGATATGAACTTTAAATAAGGGCAAAGCCCCATCCACAAGGAAAAAAGTAATACAGTTAGAGGTTGCTTCCAATGTTGAAAGGAAATGCACACCAACTTAGCATTTCAAAAAGAAAAGTCTTTATCTAAGAACCCATGCCAAAAAAGAAAAAAAAAAGGTTAAATTAAACAGTGGACTCAACACATAAAAAAAGTAATCCCAAAAGAAAAATAAGGTTAGAACGTTCAAAGCCATCTGGTGCATTTTGAGACTCTGGTAATGTAAAACCAGCCAGTGCTGAACTAGGATACAAGTCCAATAAAACAGCATGCCTTCAGTCTAATGCCAAAGGTGGAATTCCCAACACAAACTTTGTTCAATAAAGAATACATACACATCCGCACTGTGTTGGATTTACTGAAGTCAGTGGGGCTAACTTTGCACTGTTTGAACACAAATGTACAGCACAGTGGCAAGTTAGACACAGAAGTTCTAACCTTCAGCAAAACTTGTTAGAAGTACTATGCCTAAATCTCAGTTTGAGGTATTTCCGAAGCTAGTTTAAAAATGACTCTATAACCATTTTATTCATCAAATAATCCTTTCATATATGCTACCTTTTCTTTCCATTTCCTTTTTTTTTTTTTTTTTTTTGAAAATCAACCTGGACAATAATTACTTTAAAAGGCCTGATTAATTGACTTTGGCAGTTAAATAGGTAACTTATCCATTTCTGACAAAAGCATGAGATTAATGAAACTAACCTGGACCTTGTGGACAAGTGTGCCAAGAAGTTCAAGTAGGTGAATAAATAACATTTAGAGCAAAGGGCTGATGCAAAACAAAGGCTATTTGCATTGTTTTCTTTTGTATTTACAGTAAATAAATAAATAAATAAATAAATAAATAAATAAATAAATAAAAATTATGACAATAATAATAATAATAATAATAATAATAATAGCCTAATTTTCCTTTACAAAGTTTGTGTTGAGCCCACTGTACAACAATGTTCACCACTTCATTTCAACACATTTGCAATATTGAAAAATATCAACTATCATGGGTCATCAAAATTGATTCCTTTTTTTATTTATTCTTTTAATACTTTTTTCATTATTTATCTCTGACAAGTTGCATATGGTTATCGAATGTGACAAAAAATCTTTTTTTTTTTCTTAAAAGTACAAAAACCTCCATGATTTAATCAATGTCATCAAAAATAATCTAATTTATCATCCCCAGACACTCCTCGCCACCTGTCTACCATCTTGAGACAGTTTACAATAGTGCACAACTTAGAGGTCGATACCCGTTGTGATGGCAGAGTTTAAAGAACCAATACTCAAGTGTGGGTTAAAGACAATTTAATTTTACCAGATTGTTACATAGTTATGGCGAGTGTCAGAGAAGGATGTAACAAAGGTTGGTAAGCTTATACTCCCAGAAACATGTTAAGTATGAGTTTATTGCGAGTAAAATCTTAGGCTAGGCGCCTATAATTTCAGTAACCCCCGAAAAAGTAGTGAACACTGTTTTCTACTATCACCACTTATGGGCGGGCAGAGATAAAAAAAAAAAGATGTACAAGTAGTAATTCTAGCTCAGCAACAGGATCAAGCTATACCTCCAATCCCTGGACTGGTGTCTGCTTGAGGGTGGGGAAGAACAAGAAGGAAACTATTACATAGATTCTTTAAATCATCATGTTAGTAATATACCCAGAACACCATAAGAAATACAGGGCAAAAATTGTGCCAAAATTTGATGAAACAAGGTTTATTTTATTTCTTTTTTATTTATGTTTTTGTGAGCTGACATTATTGACGCTGAAACCAAAATTATTTAATATTTTCTGCATAAAAAAGTCTCTTCATTCCAACTTTCCTTGATATATTCTTCTTTCCACAACTGATACAATTTCTTGCTAAAATTCATCAAATATCCTATGCATAATACAACACTTCGACAGCTGCTATATTGTTGTTTTTCTTTTCTTCCGTTTCTTTTTCTCTACTTAGATAAGTTTTACTCCATGTGCTCTACCATACACATACAGTATGATCTACCCCGGGAAAAATTGTCAGTTGTATGAGATATCAGTACTGCACAATGCAAGTCACTTTCACACATAACCTCTTCAATCTTGCTTTATTAACATTGAATCAGTCTATTGCAAATGATACTAAACACGGTTCCAAACAAAAAGAAAGAAATAACTGGTATTGTATTTTTTGTATTCTTCATTCCACACCACTGCTGGGTACTGAGAGTGAATATCAGAGTAAAACAGGCCAGCAAAAAAGATTATAATTAAGAGCATCCTAATCATCACACTTAAAATACGACTTCCATATCTACCAAAACACAGGACTTGTCCTAAACTCTGATGGTCACGGTATTTACTCCTTACAACGACTGGGGACCAGTAACCATGCAGTTTGTAAGGCAATCTTACCGCAGAGATACTTCCTCTTGATAATAGTCACCACTGGGAAATTAACGGGGTTTTGTTTTTGTTTGATTTGGTAGAAATGGAGATCTGGTTAGCCCAGTTTATGTGCTGCCTGCTGGCATGGCAGAGAAAACTGGCTTACTTACTTCGCCTGTGCTGTGGAGGTGTGTTCGGACTGAGCTGCTCGGAAGGGGGTGCCATGGCACTTTGGTGGAGGGCAGAATCAGAGTTTGTCCTGAAAAAAATAAAATTACTTAAATAAATAATATAACAAACACCAGAATGCTTTAAATGAATCCCTTCCCTTGTTTTCATTTGGTATGTAATGGTATGCAAAACAATGACTCCTTTGCTTTGTCTATGCGTAATTATCAATAACAATAAAATCCAAAATAAAAATTGAGAATAATTCTGGCACCTTCTTCAGGAACTACAACAGCGTTGACAATACATTATGTAAGCAGTACAACTGTGCACCTGCAGTGGTACAAACAAAAAGAGCTGAATGAATAGATGAACAGTTGGACAAAACAGCAGTAGTTCTTCTCTTTTTCGCTTAGCAAAACATGAAATTCTGGTTTCAAACAATTTGCTAAAATTTTCATTTTAGCAATCTGACAGGAAATTGAAATACAAGTTAGCCACTTTAAGTGAGTTTTTTAAGCTACTGGCAAAAAGGTTATGTGCCATTTCTTTATATGAACTATATCTGGTCTGATCAGGTATATGCGGAAATGGTCTGCCTCCCCTTTGGTGCCCCCCCCCCCCCCCAAAAGGTAAGTCTACCTACAATATAAGCTACTGTAACCTAGATTACCATCTAACCTAGAATACCAGCTAGGTTATCTTTAGCCCAGAGATCAATACTCTGGTTTTCCTGTTCCTGCAGTTGCCCCTTCAGCTGATATATTTCTGTTAGAGGCTATTTACAGAGATGCTATATATATTGGGAACTTATATATAAATATTGAAGGCAGCACAGCCACGTATTTGTAAAAAAAATCGATCAATCCTTTTTTTTTCTCCTTGTTTCCTTATTCCCATGACCTTGGGAAATGCCTTCTGTCTGGGTCTCTCTTCCAGCACTGCCGTGTAGATAAGCAGAAAGCTGGGTACTGGTCTGCAGTATACTGTGCAGAAACCTAAGACCATGGGATTGCATTGTACAATACAATACTGCCTCAATGACACTATTATACCAAACATAAACCACATGGTGGTCGTGTTTCGCAAGCTTTTTTTTTTTTAAATATTACCTGTAAAAACATGGGCATAAGTGTTTCTAATTGATGTATCATTTTACGACTTGACATGCAAAACCAAAAGCTGCTACAGCTAGAACAGTGAAATCAGATTTGATCAGATTTGTATTCTAGAAGCAAGTGGAATTGATTAGAGACTGTAACATAATCAACAACTTGGCTGAAAATATATTTTGCTCAATCCACCCCAAAAAAACTCGAGCTTAGCAGCTACTTACACAATTCATCAAAACCACCCAGCCCATTTTTTTTATCTTATCACTAAAACAATATCTATCAAAACTGCCTGCATATATCAGTGTCATATCATTTAGTCAGGTGAGCAAATGTCAGCTAATGGACATTACTCTATCTAAACGTTCCTTGGCCTATAGAATACATCTATAAACTACACACCAGTGATAATATTGTTTTTGAAATTTGTAATTTTCCAGGAATTTCCCAGGTTTAAAATGGTGCATATATGTAGAATTTCTAGACAATCAAAATGAGAAAATCATGAGAAATGGAGTTTGGAGGAAAAAAATCCACGATCACCCTTTTTGAATTCAATAGCTGCCCCAGTGAGTGTGAACATGAATAAATAAATAAATCAACTGTTATCATTATATCATCAGCAAACTTATCTTTTTTGTTTATTTATTTTTTTCAAAAAAGTCTAAAAAATTACAATATCATTTACCATTAGTATGCTTTAACTTGAACATGTGGCCAACAAGCTTGGTTTTAAAGTAACCCTCACCCCCTCAAACTGAAATGTGACACCTCATGTTCTCAAAAAGAGAATCCAATTCATGTGACAGATGTGGCACATCCCCCTTCTATGTTCACATGATCTTATGATATATAATCTTTATGATGTATAATCTTTATAAAAAGAATAAATCATTAATCACCGACTGATAGTGCTTACCTTCTCCATCCTTCGCCCATCTGTGGTGGGGTTAAATATGCGTTACCATATGGCGAATGATCCACCTGTACACTGGTTAAGGTCATAATTACACAACAATGATCAATGTTACAAATTTAAAAACTAGTACAATAGTACATGAAAAATAAGGATAGGATGTCAAAAAATATGTAAAACATGCATAAAGGTATCCATCTGGTCACCTTTTATCAAAAGAAAGCAATCCACTTCAACCACAGTAAAATTTAAGGTCAGGTGAGTTCATGGTTGCTCTATTTCCATGACAGAAGGTACACATCTTACGGAACAAACTAGCAAAGTGGCACTCTTTTCCATATACTGTATATGCTTTTTTTCTCCCTTGGCTTCTAAGTTTTTAGTGAGGAGGGAGGTTGGAGCTGCCATTTTTTAGGGGTGTAGTTGGGTTGGCCTGTAGTCAGAGTGCCAATAACTTGGCCACACCAGATCATTACTGCACTGAATATTTGATTAATGGTAAAACAAAGACATTATTATTAATCCACTGATATGAAAAAATATATATATCCTTACGTGAATCATAAATGATCATACTAAAATGCTGTTGTAAATGAAAAGATTAATTTACTACTTAATGATTTTGAAATATTTCACCTTATTATCTCTTTTTTTTTAAGAAAACTCTACAAAATATCCTACAAAAGCTCAAATTTACCATATGCTGTACAATATTACTTACCAGACTTAACAGACTGCATATTTTAAAATAAGCTTTCGTTTCCCAGAGGGATTAATACAGACTTCCTTATTTCAAGAACCTTTTAGAATCCAGTGTGAACAATCTATAATACTGTTAACCAGGTAGTTCAAATGGAAGCACGTCCTAGATAATTTGGTTTTTTTTCCAGAGAGGTCATGGGCACTCTTGAAGGCATAGTGTTTTTACCATCTCGAACCTTTAGGCAGTTGGACTATTATATGACAAAATCCATGAAGTTGCAAATAAATTTATCGTTCATCATATTAAGTGGAGTGTCTATACCTTAAATAACCACCTTAAATAGTTAATCATACATGCACTCCCAGCTGATATAAGGATTTGTGAACTCAAATGTATATCCTCTTTTTTTATTTGACATTGGCCAACGATTCTGAGTATAATTTCTTGTCAACCTCTAAAATTTTTTATCTGCTTTTATGCCAGTAAATAGATAATCACCAATATAGGGCATTGGTATTACACAAAGATATATATCTATCATATAGGACAAGTAGCCTTATCTATGTTTATCTATTAATGTGTAGCTGTTAAATTATATGTACAACTATGCCCAGATTACAAAGGCGNAAATTTTCTGCATAAAAAAGTCTCTTCATTCCAACTTTCCTTGATATATTCTTCTTTCCACAACTGATATAATTTCTTGCTAAAATTCATCAAATATCCTATGCATAATACAACACTTCGACAGCTGCTATATTGTTGTTTTTCTTTTCTTCCGTCTCTTTTTCTCTACTTAGATAAGTTTTACTCCAAGTGCTCTACCATGCACATAAAGTATGATCTACTCCGGTAGAACTGTCAGTTGTATGAGATATCAGTACTGCACAATGCAAGTCACTTTCACACATAACCTCTTCAATCTTGCTTTATTAACATTGAATCAATCTATTGCAAATGATACTAAACACGGTTCCAAACAAAAAGAAAGAAATAACTGGTATTGTATTTTTTGTATTCTTCATTCCACACCACTGCTGGGCACTGAGAGTGAATATCAGAGTAAAACAGGCCAGCAAAAAAGATTATAATTAAGAGCATCCTAATCATCACACTTAAAATACGACTTCCATATCTACCAAAACACAGGACTTGTCCTAAACTCTGATGGTCACGGTATTTACTCCTTACAACGACTGGGGACCAGTAACCATGCAGTTTGTAAGGCAATCTCACCGCAGAGATACTTCCTCTTGATAATAGTCACCACTGGGAAATTAACGGGGTTTTGTTTTTGTTTGATTTGGTAGAAATGGAGATCTGGTTAGCCCAGTTTATGTGCTGCCTGCTGGCATGGCAGAGAAAACTGGCTTACTTACTTCGCCTGTGCTGTGGAGGTGTGTTCGGACTGAGCTGCTCGGAAGGGGGTGCCATGGCACTTTGGTGGAGGGCAGAATCAGAGTTTGTCCTGAAAAAAATAAAATTAATTAAATAAATAATATAACAAACACAAAGAATGCTTTAAATGAATCCCTTCCCTTGTTTTCATTTGGTATGTAATGGTATGCAAAACAATGACTCCTTCGCTTTGTCTATGCGTAATTATCAATAACAATAAAATCCAATATAAAAATTGAGAATAATTCTGGCACCTTCTTCAGGAACTACAACAGCGTTGACAATACATTATGTAAGCAGTACAAGTGTGCACCTGCAGTGGTGCAAACAAAAAGAGCTGAATGAATAGATGAACAGTTGGACAAAACAGCAGTAGTTCTTCTCTCTTTCGCTTAGCAAAACATGAAATTCTGGTTTCAAACAATTTGCTAAAATTTTCATTTTAGCAATCTGACAGTAAATTGAAATACAAGTTAGCCACTTTAAGTGAGTTTTTTAAGCTACTGGCAAAAAGGTTATGTGCCATTTCTTTATATGAACTATATCTGGTCTGATCAGGTATATGTGGAAATGGTCTGCCTCCCCTTTGGTGCCCCCCCCCCCCCCCAAAAGGTAAGTCTACCTACAATATAAGCTACTGTAACCTAGATTACCATCTAACCTAGAATACCAGCTAGGTTATCTTTAGCCCAGAGATCAATACTCTGGTTTTCCTGTTCCCGCAGTTGCCCCTTCAGCTGATATATTTCTGTTAGAGGCTATTTACAGAGATGCTATATATATTGGGAACTTATATATAAATATTGAAGGCAGCACAGCCAACCTATTAGTAAAAAAAATCGATCAATCCTTTTTTTTTCCTGGTTTCCTTATTCCCATGACCTTGGGAAATGCCTTCTGTCTAGGTCTCTCTTCCAGCACTGCCGTGTAGATAAGCAAAAAGCTAGGTACTGGTCTGCAGTATACTGTGCAGAAACCTAAGACCATAGGATTGCATTGCACAATACAATACTGCCTCAATGACACTATTATACCAAACATAAACCACATGGTGGTCGTGTTTCGCAAGCTTTTTTTTTTTAAATATTACCTGTAAAAACATGGGCATAAGTATTTCTAATTGATGTATCATTTTACGACTTGACATGCAAAACCAAAGCTGCTACAGCTAGAACAGTGAAATCAGATTTGATCAGATTTGTATTCTAGAAGCAAGTGGAATTGATTAAAGACTGTAACATAATCAACAACTTCGCTGAAAATATATTTTGCTCAATCCACCCCAAAAAAACTTGAGCTTAGCAGCTACTTACACAATTCATCAAAACCACCCAGCCCATTTTTTTATCTTATCACTAACACAATATCTATCAAAACTGCCTGCATATATCAGTGTCATATCATTTAGTCAGGTGAGCAAATGTCAGCTAATGGACATTACTCTATCTAAACGTTCCTTGGCCTATAGAATACATCTATAAACTACAAACCAGTGATAATATTGTTTTTGAAATTTGTGATTTTCCAGGAATTTCCCAGGTTTAAAATGGTGCATATATGTAGAATTTCTAGACAATCAAAATGAGAAAATCATGAGAAATGGAGTTTGGAGGAAAAAAATCCACGATCACCCTTTTTGAATTCAATAGCTGCCCCAGTGAGTGTGAACATGAATAAATAAATAAATCAACTGTTATCATTATATCATCAGCAAACTTATCTTTTTTGTTTATTTATTTTTTTCAAAAAAGTCTAAAAAATTACAATATCATTTACCATTAGTATGCTTTAACTTGAACATGTGGCCAACAAGCTTGGTTTTAAAGTAACCCTCACCCCCTCAAACTGAAATGTGACACCTCAAGTTCCAGACAAAAAGAGAATCCAATTTATATGACAGATGCGGCACATCCCCCTTCTATGTTCACATGATCTTATGATATATAATCTTTATGATGTATAATCTTTATAAAAAGAATAAATCATTAATCACTGACTGATAATGCTTACCTTCTCCATCCTTCGCCCATCTGTGGTGGGGTTAAATATGCGTTACCATATGGCGAATGATCCACCTGTACACTGGTTAAGGTCATAATTACACAACAATGATCAATGTTACAAATTTAAAAACTAGTACAATAGTACATGAAACAAAAGGATAGGATGTCAAAAAAAATATGTACAACATGCATAAAGGTATCCATCTGGTCACCTTTTATCAAAAGAAAGCAATCGACTTCAACCTAAGTAAAATTTAAGGTCAGGTGAGTTCATGGCTGCTCTGTTTCCACGACATAGGTACACATCTTACGGAACACACTAGCAAATTGGCACTCTTGACCATATAATGAATATGCTTTATTTCTCTTTGGCTTCTAAGTTTTTAGTGAGGAGGGAGGCCGGAGCTGCCATTTTTAGGGGTGTAGTTGGGGTGTAGTTGGGTAGGCCTGTAGTCAGAGTGCCAATAACTTGGCCACACCAGATCATTACTGCACTGAATATTTGATTAATGGTAAAACAAAGACATTATTATTAATCCACTGATATGAAAAAATATATATATCCTTACGTGAATCATAAATGATCATACTAAAATGCTGTTGTAAATGAAAAGATTAATTTACTACTTAATGATTTTGAAATATTTCACCTTATTATCTCTTTTTTTTTTAAAGAAAACTCCTCTACAAAATATCCTACAAAAGCTCAAATTTACCATATGCTGTACAATATTACTTACCAGACTTAACAGACTGCATATTTTAAAATAAGCTTTCGTTTCCCAGAGGGATTAATACAGACTTCCTCATTTCAAGAACCTTTTAGAATCCAGTGTGAACAATCTATAATACTGTTAACCAGGTAGTTCAAATGGAAGCACGTCCTAGATAATTTGGTTTTTTTTCCAGAGAGGTCATGGGCACTCTTGAAGGCATAGTGTTTTTACCATCTCGAACCTTTAGGCAGTTGGACTATTATATGACAAAATCCATGAAGTTGCAAATAAATTTATCGTTCATCATATTAAGTGGAGTGTCTATACCTTAAATAACCACCTTAAATAGTTTATCATACATGCACTCCCAGCTGATATAAGGATTGGTGAAATCAAATGTATATCCTCTTTTTTTATTTGACATTGGCCAACGATTCTGTGTATAATTTCTTGTCAACCTCTAAATTTTTTTTATCTGCTTTTATGCCAATAAATAGATAATCACCAATATAGGGCATTGGTATTACACAAAGATATATATCTATCATATAGGACAAGTAGCCTTATCTATGTTTATCTATAATGTGTAGCTGTTAAATTATATGTACAACTATACCCAGATTACAAAGGCCACACACATGAGTACTTTGAAGAAAATTTGTGAATTATTCAATGATGCACAGGAGTGGTGTTTTAAGAGAAGGCATATTAATGATACAGATAAATCATCAATTCTCTTGCTGTAAAACATCACTGAACTTTCCCTGATTACCCAATGTAAGATATTTCTTTACAATTTCCCTGTGATCTTAAATCTTTCCAAGTGTGTCCAATAACCCATTAAGTTCTGTCTTTGGCATACCTGCAGGAAGTTTGAATGCAATCTACAGTCCAAACATTGCAACTACAGAAGCATGTGCTGTCACTGGGCTATGAAATTGAAATTCTAGACATGAAGGTAAGTGTGTACACTGCATTTGAACATTGCCCTACTCGAACCTATATAACCTGAATAAATTTTGTGGTCACTTAAAAAGTTTCATCAATTCGGTAAATATCAGCAATAAAATAATCTTTTTTCACAAACTTATTACAAGTTTCACGTTAGTGATTAAACTTGTAGTTAATTTGTGTCAGAAGTTTTTTTATTGCAAATCCTTTGGGTCCTTAAGTGTCCGAGTAATGTGCAGTCTACTGCATACAGAAAAGATAAACCTGTGATGACATATTCATACCATATCTTGGCATGTTCTCCTAATTGAAAAGGATATCGGCGGGAATGTGGCACATCAGGAGTATAATTTGATATCAAAATGCATGTCATATTGTTATAATGAAAGATATTTGTATTGGCTTTGGTACTCTAGGGTGTAGCACAGATGCCAAGGGCGACACATTTTATACGTGTTACTTACAGAAGATCATTTCTTTACTGACCATCTTCGAAAAATGTTTTGGTTTTACCAACAATGTGGAAGAAAGGAGCATAAGGAAAGGGTCCATGTTTCTGAACAGCCAGAAGGGACTTTACACTGAGGTGGTAACGGCTTCAGACCAATTAAAAAAATAAATGTATAAATAATACAGGATTATTTCATACAAAACATGTATTTTTCAACATTTTTCAGATGGAAAAACCATCACCTGTGGAAGAAATGCTTGGCACCTGTGCAAAATTTGTCAATTGTAATAGGGTAAATTCATAAATATTTTCAAACTTGTGAAATATTGGATGCAGATGAGTCTTTTGAAAACAGCCTCAGCACCCTTGGGTTAAATGTATTTTTTGCTTCTAGTAAAGGATACTCTAGGAAAAGTTCTCCTATGCATGGTTAATTCTCGTGATCTGCTCCTATTGTGCAGTCGGTCCACAATTGTTTGTCGTCCATGTTTCATTTCATCCAGGCTGTGGAGAGCACTCTAGAAGAAAAGATATAACAACTTCAGTGTTAATATTAGTCACATATTAAATCAAATTCAATTCCCTACAAGCACTGGTTAAACAACGTACAAGGAGACAAAGCTGAATGACAGACAAGATCATGGATGCAACTGACTTTTTTATATTGACCAATCTTCACTTTCAGCTTTCACTTCCAATACATTTTAAACTATCCTATTGAAAAGTTAAACTTATTGAAGAGAGGGGATGAAAGAGGAAGAGAGATTGAAACAGATCTTTATATCAACAAAAGAGAAAAAAACAATCTCATAATCAGATCATGAATTAGTATCTATGGCAACCTGGTTCCAAGCAAACTGCCACATACTCAGGTTAGCAAACATAGTGATATTGATAAAAATATCAACTGTTTCATTATAGTTTCTCAGAGAGCAAAGGCAAGATAACCACGCTGAATTAGCTTAATCAAGGTAACCAAGGTCTATGCCATCCAGCACAGGATGTTAGTAATGACTGCCAAGAAGCAGAGGCTATTAAAAAACAAGGAAGTGTTCGACTGACCACAAGTGAAATCAAGCTGAACAGGGACTCCCGTACTCTCATCAGTCATCCTGTATAGAGCAGGCACTGTTTCTTTAAACAATTATCTTTGTTTGAAATAATAATAATAATAATAATAATAATAATAATAATAATAATACATTGTGCTGCATCACTCAAAACAATTTGAAAACAGATACATCTAAATCTAAAAAAAAAAGTTTAATAAATGAGATCAGTGACATTCCAATATATCAATGTATCATGCTGAGTAAGAATAATGATATTATATGGCACCTGAAGTAATGACGTGGAGCAACATATCCTCTACATAAATTTATCCTTTTTTAATTTCCAAAATATTGGAAGCCTTTAAGAATCCTGCTCTGTTGCAAGGAAAATTTGTAAGATTTATGACCTGAAAACTGAGAAGTAGGTCACATTTGTAAACCAAATCAAACACACATACAGCGCAAAACAACTAACACTGAAGTGATAGGTTTACTTTTGTAACATACTTATTCATGCTTCAGTAGCAAAATACAAGACAAAATATACTGTTGATGCCTTTAATGATCAATGCAGAGAACCAGATACTTCTTTTTTTAAACATTTCCTCTGTTAATATTTGTGGTTCTACTGCAGTGTGCTGGGTCTGGTGGCATCAGCAATAAGAATACACTTAATATTTGATAGGTTTAAGAAACTTGGGAATCTGGGCATTTTATTCCAAATCTCAAAACACAATAGCTGACACAATACCACTGAAGCCATTAACCAAAAAAAAAACACCTTACATCATGGCCAAGCTACTCAAACACTCACTAACAGTACTGTCAGTGAGGATTCAGAATAATAGCGTACCATTCCCTTAAGTATACTTTATCTCCTAGGGTATATATTCATTGAGAATTTCCAGGTTGTTATTTGAATAGAATTATGGTCTATATATTATTGGAAATCATTGTTGACAAATAAGATTACAGAAAGTAAGCTTTGGCTGGTAAAAATGAATAAAACAGATTTTGATAAATCTTCTTTAAAGCATGTGAATTATAGCAGATGTTATCAAATGTTTTCCTGATAAATTTTCACATTAAATCCCTTTTCAATACACAGATTTGCCATGGCCCATACTGCACAACCTAAGTGAACTTGGATTTTACCTACATCAATTTTATCTACATCAATAAATAATAAAGGTAACAATATAACCTTCATTTCTGTGGCTTTGATAATGTTTTATGTAAAACTACTGATTACATGTAGGTTCTTATTGCTGGCAGGCTACAATTATAAACTTACAAAGCATAGTGGAAAAGACATACCCCCCCCCCCAAAAAAAAAAAAGGACAATGCACCAGTCTACGCCCGCAGAGTTATGGTAGAAGATATATGTGTTCGTGGCTCTTCCCTCACCTACCCTATTTTCCAGATACTAGTATAGCCTCATTAACATACTAACTTCCTCTTTCCCAGCATGAAAAAAACACCTTTGGGTACAGAGATTTGAGGGGGAGGAGGAAATGTGGAGGGCTGGTTACAGGACCCAGGATGTTGATGTCTACAGAGCAGGACCCAGGAAGTTGATGTCTACAGAGCAGGTATCAGTGACTGGCAAACTTGACAGAACAAGTGTGTGGAATGCATTGGAAGGGGACCATGTTGAAAATCATTCCAAAATAAAAACAAAATATTTTGTCCTTTTGGTGTCAGGCTCAAACCCTTTTGATATCCCCATGTAAGCCCCATGCTCCAAAAATATTAAGAATGTCCAATATTGGGTTGTATATTCCATGGAAATGGTCAACCGGTGTGTGAAATTCATCAGTCAGACACATTGGTTCAATGGATATTTATAGAACATTACAACCAAGAATAATCCCTTAATCTACTGGACTGGGCTATTTTTAGCTGTCTTATCTATTTGCCAATGTATTAATAATATTATTTTGTTAGTGTAACCATTCATTCCTCTGGTTTTATCTGTATTTTAAAACCACCTTTTAGAATGTGTTTTGAGCATGTGGTTATATCTGAAAAGGCATTATGATCTCTTGAAACTGTCAAGAACCCAAGTACTGAAATAGCAGGTGGTCTGATAAATACATGTTAACATGTATAGCTTAAAGGACTGCATATTATATTCTAGTTGGGTTTTACTTCCCAAGTGTGTGTCGCTTTACAAAAAAAACAATAAACAAAATCACACAAAAAATTCACACAAAACATGATCAGAGAAATCAAATGAGATCATTTGCCTTTTTATCAATGAAAAATAGAAACCATTTGACACTATCGATTAGCCTTCATGTGAACCACACTTGACATGACTGTAATGGAAGAGCAAGTTCTAACATTAACTTTGTTCTTTTTGCCATATCACATCAAACGAAAAATGCACTTGATCTCCTTTCTAGGACCTTGAATTTGCATCAACTGACTTGCCCTGGGCTATTAACTTCTTGTAATGTCTTAACACAGTTACTGTATATAAGATTCAAATAATTGTTAAAACTGGCCTCATAAAAAACAAAACTGACTCTCCTTCTCAGTGCAGCACATATTGTACATAGTTATATGCAAGTGCACAGGATATAATACCAATAAATGAGTTTGGTATAGTGCCANGTGAGAATGTGGCACATCAGGAGTGTAATTTGATATCAAAATGTATGTCATATTGTTATAATGAAAGATATTGTATTGGCTTTGGTACTCAAGGGTGTTGTACAGATGCCAAGGGCTACACATTTTATACGTGTTACTTACAAAAGATCATTTCTTTACTGACCATCTTCGAAAAATGTTTTGGTTTTACCAACAATGTGGAAGAAAGGAGCATAAGGAAAGGGTCCATGTTTCTGAAAAGCCAGAGGGTACTTTACACTGAGGTGGTAAAGGCTTCAGACCAATTAGAAAATAAATGTCTAAATAATAGATAAATACAGGAATATTTCATATAAAACATGTATTTTTCAACATTTTTCAGATGGAAAAACCATAACCTGTGGAAGAAATGCTTGGCACCTGCGCAAAATTTGTCAATTGTAATAGGGTAAATTCATAAATATTTTCAAAACTTGTGAAATATTGGATGCAGACGGGTCTTTTGAAAACAGCTTCAGTACTCTTGGGTTAAATGTACTTTTGCCTTCTAGTAAAGGATACTCTAGGAAAAGTTCTCCTATGCATGGCTAATTCTCGCGATCTGCTCCTATTGTGCAGTCGGTCCACAATTGTTTGTCGTCCATGTTTCATTTCATCCAGGCTGTGGAGAGCACTCTAGAAGAAAAGATATAACAACTTCAGTGTTAATATTAGTCACATATTAAATCAAATTCAATTCCCTACAAGCACTGGTTAAACAACGTACAAGGAGACAAAGCTGAATGACAGACAAGATCATGGATGCAACTGACTTTTTTATACTGACCACTCTTCACTTTCAGCTTTCACTTCCAATACATTTTAAACTATCCTATTGAAAAGTTAAACTTATTGAAGAGAGGGGATGAAAGAGGAAGAGAGATTGAAACAGATCTTTATATCAACAAAAGAGAAAAACAATCTCATAATCAGATCATGAATTAGTATCTATGGCAACCTGGTTCCAAGCAAACTGCCACATACTCAGGTTAGCAAACATAGTGATATTGATAAAAAATATCAACTGTTTCATAATGGTTTCTCAGAGAGCAAAGGCAAGATAACCACGCTGAATTAGCTTAATCAAGGTAACCAAGGTCTATGCCATCCAGCACAGGATGTTAGTAATGACTGCCATGAAGCAGAGGCTATTAAAAAACAAGGAAGTGTTCGACTGACCACAAGTGAAATCAAGCTGAACAGGGACTCCTGTACTCTCATCAGTCATCCTGTATAGAGCAGGCACTGTTTCTTTAAACAATTATCTTTGTTTGAAATAATAATAATAATAATAATAATAATAATAATAATAATAATAATAATAATACATTGTGCTGCATCACTCAAAACAATTGGAAAACAGATACATCTACATCTAAACAAAAAAGTTAAATAAATGAGATCAGTGAGATCAGTGACATTCCAATATATCAATGTATCATGCTGAGTAAGAATAATGATATTATATGGCACCTGAAGTAAATGACGTGGAGCAACATATCCTCTACATAAATTTATCCTTTTTTAATTTCCAAAATATTGGAAGCCTTAAAGAATCCTGCTCTGTTGCAAGGAAAATTTGTAAGATTTATGACCTGAAAACTGAGAAGTAGGTCACATTTGTAAACCAAATCAAACACACATACAGCGCAAAACAACTAACACTGAAGTGATAGGTTTACTTTTGGAACATACTTATTCATGCTTCAGTAGCAAAATACAAGACAAAATATACTGTTGATGCCTTTAATGATCAATGCAGAGAACCAGATACTTCTTTTTTTTTTGTTTTTAAACATTTCTACTGTTAATATTTGTGGTTCTACTGCAGTGTGCTGGGTCTGGTGGCATCAGCAATAAGAATACACTTAATATTTGATAGGTTTAAGAAACTTTATGCTGGGAATCTGGGCATTTTATTCCAAATCTCAAAACACAATAGCTGACACAATACCACTGAAGCCATTAACAAAAAAAAAAAAAAAAAAAAAAAAAAGCTACTCAAACACTCACTAACAGTACTGTCAGTGAGGATTCAGAATAATAGCGTACCATTCCCTTAAGTATACTTTATCTCTTAGGGTATATATTCCTTGAGAATTTCCAGGTTGTTATTTGAATAGAATTATGGTCTATATATTATTGGAAATCATTGTTGACAAATAAGATTACTGAAAGTTAGCTTTGGCTGTTGAAAATGAATAAAACAGATTTTGATAAATCTTATTTCAAGCATGTGAATTATAGCAGATGTTATCCAACGTTTTCCTGATAAATTTTCACATTAAATCCCTTTTCAATACACAGATTTGCCATGGCCCATACTGCACAACCTAACTGAACTTGGATTTTACCTACATCAATTTTATCTACATCAATAAATAATAAAGGTAACAATATAACCTTCATTTCTGTGGCTTTGATAATGTTTTATGTATAGCTACTGATTACATGTAGGTTCTTATTGCTGGCAGGCTTCAATTATAAACTTACAAAGCATAGTGGAAAAGACATACCCCCCCCCCCCCAAAAAAAAAAGGACAATGCACCAGTCCATGCCAGCATAGTTATGGTAGAAGATATGTGTGGGCGTGGCTCTTCCCTCACCTACCCTATTTTCCAGATACTAGTATAGCCTCATTAACATTCTAACTACCTCTTTCCCAGGCTGAAAAAAAAACACCTTTGGGTACAGAAATTTGAGGAGGAGGAATTGTGGAGGGCTGGTTACAGGACCCAGGAAATTGATGTCTACAGAGCAGGTTGACAGAACAAGTGTGTGGAATTGGAAGGGGACAATGTTTCTTATATCCCTATACAAGTCTCGTGTTACAAAAATATTAAGAATGTCCAATATTGGGTTGTATATTCCATGAAAATGGTCAACCGGTGTGTGAAATGAATCAGTCAGACACATTGGTTCAATGGATATTTATAGAACATTACAACCAAGAATAATCCCTTAATCTACTGGACTGGGCTATTTTTAGCTGTCTTATCTATTTGCCAATGTATTATTAATATTATTTTGTTAGTATAACCATTCATTCCACTGGTTTTATCTGTATTTTAAAACCACCTTTTAGAATGTGTTTTAAGCATGTGGTTATATCTGAAAAGGCATAATGATCTCTTGAAACTGTCAAGAACCCAAGTACTGAAATAGCAGGTGGTCTGATAAATACATGTAAACATGTATAGCTTAAAGGACTGCATATTATATTCTAGTTGGGTTTTACTTCCCAAATGTGTGTCGCTTTACAGAAAACAATAAACAACTTCACACAAAAAATTCACACAAAACATGATCAGAGAAATCAAATGAGATCATTTGCCTTTTTATCAATGAAAAATAGAAACCATTTGACACTATCGATTAGCCTTCATGTGAACCACACTTGACATGACTGTAATGGAAGAGCAAGTTCTAACATTAACTTTGTTCTTTTTGCCATATCACATCAAACGAAAAATGCACTTGATCTCCTTTCTAGGACCTTGAATTTGCATCAACTGACTTGCCCTGGGCTATTAACTTCTTGTAATGTCTTAACACAGTTACTGTATATAAGATTCAAATAATTGTTAAAACTGGCCTCATAAAAAACAAAACTGACTCTCCTTCTCAGTGCAGCACATATTGTACATAGTTATATGCAAGTGCACAGGATATAATACCAATAAATGAGTTTGGTATAGTGCCAGCTAAATCCATTACAATCTTCAAATTCTGACATCAGGGACCTTGACAAAAGAACAAAAAATAAATAAATAAATAAATGAAACAACAGGATATATGTAAAATTTTTACATAAACTCAGCACCAGACTTTATCTCTCCAGGTTCAGTTTCAGTCTTCCTGATGATATAGTTTACATGACGCAGCACATTTCCACTGACAACAAGCATGGTAGCTGATCTTGAAAATGGAACGCTTAATTCATGTTAGAATTTGACAACTGCCAACAAGAAGGTCTCCAAAGGGAAGAGCAATCACATCAAACACTGACTTGATACATATTAAGATTTTCCCATGTGCGCAGGCCAACCACTAGTAAGTACATCAGTATACACTGCTTGAGAGCCTAATCATTAACCTGACTCAAATGTACACAGCAGCCGTAGAAGAAATGCTAAGAGCTCCATGCTGTGCTGACGTCCCTGCCTCCGACATTGTGGCAAACTACAAACCTTTTACAACCACAACCTGTTGTCATAGACACAATATAGAGAGTTGGAAAGAAACATTCGTGATTTATTTCGTGTGCTTGGCACCTCAAGCTGCTCTGGTGACTACGTTTAGGTAACACTACATACTTTCTGTCCTTTCAGTGACAGCAAAAACCTATTTCACCTTAGAATTAATATTCTATTTGAGTGCAGCTGTACTATATCACTGATAAAAAAAGGTACAACAGCACTACACAGGTAAAACAATCTATTCATCAATGCTCTGTACTTAGTCTGAACATTCATATTACAAACTTCTTGAACCTTATTGCAATAATAACTAATCACCAGTACTTAACAAAACCTGAATTGCCCAAACATTCTGTAATACCTTTTTTAAAAAACTGTACACGCGGCTCATTAATAATTTTTTACCGAAGACTGATAGTCAAAATTCTCCTTGAATAGTATTAATATTGCAACACACGATATTATGTAAAAACTTATGTCATCGCTATACATCATCCTGCCGTCTGAATGGCTGCAATGTTTCAGTCAATAACTGTTTAATGAAGCATTAAATTACAGTTCATCTGGTCATTTATAACAGCAATATCTGTATTATATGACAAGTTTTATGAATGGCAAGTCTGTAAATCAAATAATCATCTGTAGCTTCCATAATGACCCTGAGAAACATGAAAAATATCTTTCATGTTGGTTTTCCATTAAAAACCCCAGTTTTGAAAGGCTCTGCTGTCACCGTCTACTCCAGAAAAGAAAAATATTTGCAGGAAAATCCCAAGCAATTATACCAACTGCATCAAAAACAGCGTCTCACTTGCTCCCTATCCTCATCTTCAGATTTCTGACATTTCACACTTCATACAGTTTAAGGATTTTTTTTAGGTTAATTCACTAGTGTAAGGCTGTATTCCCAGAACTTTTAGATCGATCTATCCCCGCGGGGAGTCTCACTAGATTACTGTCAGATAATCCGGCTAAAATGTCCGTCCCGCCTACTACAAGCTGTAAGGGGGTAATTAACTTCCGTGTCCACTCTGCTGACAGCTATTTAGGGTGAACCCCCAGGGAGTTAGGTCGATCTAAAGTAGATCGATCTAATCTCTGGAAATGGGGTCTAACAGACTAGAACAATGCAACACTGAATAAATGAGCCCTCCACCACTAGCCTCTCTTTTAGGTTGTCCAGTTGGCATGTTCATGTTCACTCCGTTTTTTTTTTAATGACAAAGTAAACTATAAGGAGGTGTACAATGAGCTGACATGTAGTACTCTGAACAAGGTGCCAGATTTTGAAAGCTGACACTGCATCATGTCCATCTTTATATATGACAGACAGATGACTTCTTATGAAGCCTCTTCAGTCAATTATCCTGATATGGAGCAGTATATTACAGGAGAATATTTGCTTTTGTTTATAGATAAAATAACATGAAGAAAGATCTAATAAAATAATGGCCAACTGTGAGGTTTTACTTTTGTCAATTTCCTTGTATCATTTTGTCATGTATGGGATATTGAATCTATAAAGTAACAATATAACTTGGCTGCATGTCTAGTGACTCCTTTTCCTATTGCTTTTGCACTGTCAACATACAATTTCGAAGGCAACCTTAAAAAAACATCACTGATTAACAGGCTTAATTGCCACTTAACACATTTAATATCAGGTATGTCCCTGAGACAACCACTATAAGAGGGCATTCAGAGCAAGTTCATCTGTGGAATAACAGATTGGCCGACCCACTTAAAAGTAGCGCTGACTACTCCTCTGATGGCCTCCCCACCTCCCAATGAGCCGTTGCTGCAGGGCCCTTGCAATTAAACCTTGGAGCCAAGATTGAATCCCTTTAATAGGGCTTGTGGAGGAGAGGAGACCATCAGGGGATTAAGCTCCGCTGCTTTTGGTGGGGTCGGCCATTTTCAGTCGGCAGATCAGTTAGTCTGCGGATCATGTTCTGACTATGCTCTAAGGTTATTATCAAGGAAATGATTACAAGGAAGGACTTTTTTTCGAATTAACCATTTTTGAAATTTTATTCTCCCAAAAAGTATATGTTATGGGGCAATTCATTCACCCAAATGTACTCCAGGAAGGACCATGATCAGAGCTCTGATACTTACATTTCATGTGTCAACATAGGACTATTCATTCAAAGCACTATATCTGAGTGAACTTTTAAGATAATTATGAATATTTCAATCCATGGGGATCACATAATACAAATAAATCTACAATATAAATCTTCCAGTGTATATTAATAGAATTTTTATAAATATTCCTAAACAATATAAGAATGGCTCTTTTATCAGATGGGACAAGATTAAACAGATTAACATAACATCATTTTTTTATACAAAATAATATTCCAGAGATAAGAGATTTCTTTTTCCATGGGATAAACTAACAAACAAATTCCTTCACAAAAATTTGACAGGTGTGAAAATTCAAACCAGTAATGTGCATTATTCTTTAGATGTAATAAAACAATCTCTTTTTGTAGTGAAATATACCACCACATTCTTTCATGTCTGCAAAAGCCATTCAAACAGTGCTAAGCAGACACTTTGCCCTTAGCAAATAAAATATACCTATAACTTTGTTAATGAAGTACCTGTCATGTGTAAAGAATAATAGATACTTCCTTGTCCATTTCCTAAATGAAGCTGATTACACCAGTAATGCCATTATCTCCAACTTTTGTCAACTCATATCTCTTGATATTTTTGAAGATATGGGAACATTATCTGATACATGGTGTGATTCAAGCACTTCAGTGTCTTCAATGCAATATCTTTAAATACTACTGTTAAAAGTTAAAAAATATATAGCTTTTTTCTTTTGCAACTACCTGTTTATTTATCATCGCAAAAGGAATGCAACCATGTGCACAGTGTTTTTGAAGTACATCTGTAATTATATATGTATCTGTATCATCTGCACTTATTTATGGTCTGGTGGTAAGCAGGGCTCCTTTCAGCTTAGGACTCTGCATAGCTTATAATCAGAGGTATAAAAGCATACTTGAACCCAAATCAAGAACATTTATGAAACTTAAATAAAGTGTATGGTCTGACTTTTTAAATGTCCTTATTTAGGATATCAACCAACCTTTAAAATCACAATGTTTTATTCGAAAAAAAAAATTGGGAAAAGATAAATCTCATTTACAAACGTATGGTGCACAGTAAATAGTCAGGATCAATTGTGCAGATGACACATTCTGCAAAAAAGAAAATGCTCAAGCCCTGATGTCAGACCTATCACACTCAACAATATATTTTCTGCCATCTGACTTAATCAATGACCCATAAACACTTATGAGGCTCACCTAACCAGGGCATTTATATGTGCTTAAAAGTTTGGAGAATTATTACCATTAATTGCAAGGCACACATACTGAATTATATAGCTGGATGAAAAACCATGGGAACATATAACCTAAATGGTGGTTGCCAGTCTTTTGAATTCAAGAGATTGTCTGACACCGAACAAGTGGAAATACCTACCTGCAGATCTATGGAATTCCCACCAGCTAGCTGGTTTACATTTGGTAAAGATCCACCCCTGTACGCTCCGAGATTAGGATGAGATATGTGTAAATGATGCTGTTTTTGAACTATTCCAACCCCCTGAAGTAAAATGACAAGAAACAGGTAACATGTAACTGTCATCCTTTAAATACGTTTTTTACATAAAAATAAAATGATAAATGATGCTGCAGAGCAGATATAGATAGTATTAGGCGTTGTAATATTTGTTATCAGCATATCACTGTGACTCTAACGCTTACCCTAGTTGCTCCAGTAACTTCTCTCATAATAGCTTCAAAGGCAGCCGTCTCCTCGGCTTGCTTTTGGTTGTGTAAAGCAATCTTTTCGCTAAATTTACGAGGATTCGCCATGATGGCTGAAAACGACAAGCTTGTTGTGATTCTGAAATGATGCAGGGGGTCCAGCATATTGACCAATCAGAGGCATCCATTTTGTCCCACGTGATTTCTCCCACTTCCCACATGGTGGCGGCAACTACTTCCGCGTGAATGTATCAAAACATTAACATGTGCTGATCTAGAATTGGGATGTGTACTAGAGTGGGCGTGGCGCGAATTAAGTGACTGACTGTGGTTACTCAGGTGTTATTTTTTGTTTTCATAAAGTCGTGATATCCGGTATGTTAAGGCAGCATTTATCCAATTTGAAAGCCAATTCAATTTCTATATGTATACCATTTACCAAAAAATAAAAATGAATTTTGTTTTAGGATATGTGAACTTGTGAAATCTTGTGATATGGCTTCTAGACACCATCAAAATTAAACTTCATGATAACATCAGCACTTTCATTTGCATTATCAGAATATAAATGTCTGGAAAAAAATTTTTTTTTGTCCTTAACCTTTTTTGAGCTTAAAATTTAAAAGTTTTACCACTGAAAATTCCAGTAATATTTTGTAAGAAGTTTATTTGAAAAAACATGGCCTGAATTTTAATCTTAGGTATTTCAATGTAAACAGAAATGGGCGTGGAAAGGTTCAAGTTTAACAATAGAGGAATGCCTGAAAATATCAAACAAGGTACTTTTTAGAACTTTTGACAAAACATTCCTGTGCCACTTTTTTGTGACCCACAATTTTGATCACACAATTTTTAACAAATTTCCAAGTATATTTTGTAAAAATAATCTAATTATGTTAGCATTCAAATTTGACTGGCATTTTTACCACACAAAGCATTCAAGTAAATATGAGGTAAAATAAAAATATCATTTGGCACTTTCAGGCAGGTCACCAGAAGAGATATACATTGACATTTACACAATCTGTATTTAAAAACACCCATGTTATTTAAAAACATTTCAGCGTTTTGGTTTTGCCTGATCCCTCACCCTTATATACCACATGACAAAGTTATATTTGGTTCAAGAATCGTCTATTATATATCATTTTTTGCAAATTTATATCAATTTGAAAGAAAAACTGTCCACAAATAACCCTCGATTTATCAGGGCCTTGCTGCATCAGTCAATGAACCTATTCATTATAGACATTGTGGACAGGTAATGCAAGTATAGGTAAATCATTCTGACATCTGTGAAATCATTTCTGTTGATAAAAGCCATTTATCTCAAATGTTGAAAGGCACTCCCGCCTGTTATTTTTTCATGATATATACAACCAAACTAAGCAAAGTTACAGTACAAGCTTTTATTCTGGCTGATACAGAATGACATCTATATACAGTGTATTTATTAAAATAGATGTATGCACACTAAATAGAGATCATGCCCTTTAAGCAGGACCCAGCTAGTGGTTCAATATAGAAACAAGACTTAGAGGATCATACTAGAATAAAGTCCCCAGACAGTCAGAAAATCAATAAGTACTTCCTACAATCTGCACTATATTCTACAGCTACATTGTACTGATGTGATTGAAGACTTACTGCTGCAATGAAATTCAATTAAAACCTGACAATCTGCCAAAATGTGTTGCCTTTATCCCATACTTTTAGACGGTATCAATAATTTATTCTAAAAGTCTGCAGATTCTTCGTCAATTTCCGCACTTTGGTCCCTTTTCCACTTCCAAATATTATCAGCTCTAGAAAAGTATACAATTTCCAAAATTTTTACTATCAGATCATATATCCTGCAAAATGGTATTAATGATACAGATTAGAGAGCATCCTTTGGTTTAGACATGCAAAGGCAGTTACATCCTTTCGTGCACATGTCTTGAATGCCACGCTCAAAAGAACAATCCTTCCATTTCAATGCTTCTACTTCTCTTTACCATCAGTCAAAACTGATCCAGGTCAATCACAAGTTAATTACATGCCTTACTAGGAGTGGAGCATATTCATCTTGTCTTAGGTTTTACACATGTAGTATGTGGCTTATTCAAATCAATTCTCTCAACGGTCACATTCACTCAGACAACAACACAATAGTATTTAGATGGTAAGCGAGGAAAAAAAAGAAAAAAACAATGTTTAATGGCTGTTTGGAGCAAAACTGGAGTAAAACCGTGTGAATGTATTTGTCAAATGTTTCATTTGTGCAACAGCTCTTTTCAATCATGTTACTTTAAGACAAGAATTCTCAGAAAAAAAGATGCTCCAAGTTGTCAACAATTAACTGATATCCAAAACATAATTAACCAGGAATGTTATACATGAATAGAGCTATGTGCTTCTTAAAGCACCAGCTTACTGTAGCACAACACATCTCCCACATAGGTTTTTAAGAACTATTTTAAAGATTTCACTGATTTTCTGAATATTACATAATTAAGCTTATAAAGCATTCTTACAGTATGAGATAGACAACAAAAACTATTATATTAATCTTTCACTTAATGACAATGACAGTGAATCTCAATTATTCTATATGTTGAAAAACAGGTTTGAGTTATTGGAAAGCACAGAATCTAAAATTAAATGTTTTCTGTTAGATGGAAAACAAACTAAGGATAAGTACAGAATTCAGCTACATGCATTTATAGGAAAACTTTACAGAACATTTGGAAATGTCTATCAATAAGCAATTAATGCCACAACAGATCTTTTCAAGTAAAAATAAATAAATAAACAGATGCTTGCATTTAAGCAATACAACTGATTTGTGTAGAGCTGTAGATATATATCGCAGAATATTAGAAAAACTTGGCATCTGGTCCCAAATTGGATATCTTAATCAACTTTGTAACCTATTCCCAGGTAGAGAATGCAACAGCTGATCAGTGAAACACCATGAATGAAGAAGAATCACTGCAGCAAGTCCAGTGTTATATACGCTGAACAAAAAATAAAAAATGAAAAACTTTTTACATGTCATGATCCCATAAACCAGACAAAGTTCCTTTCCTTACTTTTATCACCCACTGAATATTATCACAATATACCAACTCCAAAGTGATCACATAAAAATTTGCGTAATCTGAACAACAAACCAAATGAGCACTACAATGAACTACAAAAATTTCCCCTATTATCTTCTCTGATGTGATATTCAAAAATAAAAAAGAAAAATATATAAATATCATAATTTAATTAACTAAACATGCAGATCAGCATGCAATCTATCCCTATATAAAAGTTATTATCCCGCCATATATTATTGCTACAAATACATGTACTCATATATACCATACATAGTTTGCCCTCTGATCCCAATTCTGCTCAATATCCTAAATACCTATAAAAGCAATCACGAGATTCAGTACATTATAGTACAAAGAATACATACAAATACATTTGCAATTCATCTAAAATATAACGGATATACAACTACTGTAATGGTATATCTGTTTTAATATCATAAGAATGTTTTACATCTATGTGGAATGGTACAAGCCTGTTTTTATGGAAATAAGATATATGGTATTTCTTTACAAATAACAAAGCGTCCATCATGCCTAGACAAGCATCTTAGAATCTTGACTGCATTCCTTATATTCAGATCTGACAGTTATTTGTATGATCCATTGAGATGTCTTTCTTTCATTTCAGATTTATTTCCCGTAAAATTTCTTGTTGAGCAGAAAAATGAGGAGATTTACATTGATCTTTGCCCTATCAAACATTTTCATGACTGCTACCCCCTCGTACTGCAGCTGCAGAAGATCCTGAAGAAAAACAAGACAGGCTGGGTTAACATGACAACCTTCACATTTAACATTTCATAGATGAAGTTTTTTCTTTTGTTGCTTGGTAAATAAAAAAAAAAGAAGAAAAAAAAAGAAAAAACACCAGATTGCATGTTCAAAAAAATACTACACTTCTTGACAACTGTTAATAATGTTAAAGCTTCTTTGAATTTTGAAAAGAAAGTGCCAACTCCAATTTTATGTATAAAAAGGTTGGCAGTGTATAAAAAGGATAATACAATGATATATTCTCTAAATACAAGTACATCAATAAGACAGCTGCAAACTATTACTTTCTAAGTTTTTCACTGCTTGTGTCTAGATAAAGTTTATTTTCGCTCACTTTAGAAAAACCTAGACAGAATGTCTTTTCTAAGGCTAAGCCCGGTTTTAAAGATTATTTAAAACATTTTCATTTTTTTTCAACCAAACAGAGAGTCCTACCTGGAAGACCAACTCTACACTGTCCAGCTGGACACCCAGCAGTTTGGCATGAACATCAAATGTTCCAGGGACATCTGTTGAAGCCATTTCAAACTGGACATTTTTGAACCTGAAAAGAGTGAAAAGAGATGATATATTTTAACTTTCAATTTTTCTCACTTTTTCATTGTATCTCCAAAAAGATGATACCTTTATACTCAGTGGTTGGGTGGAAATCCTTCCAACTCAAATAGAATGTTAACCTAATATTCAAATATTGGTTGGTGATCCTTCAGACTGAATTAAGATATTCACCAAATACTCACTGGTAAGTTAGTAATCTTATTAACCTTACTATAATGTTAAACTAAATACTCACTGGTTGGTTGGCAATGCTTCTATTTCCAACAGGACTCCCTTTTCATGCAGCTTGGCAGCGCTGTACTTTATAGTCTGATGTTTCACGTCTGATTCATTTCCACCAAACAAACTGAATCTTTTAGAGGTTCTCCTAAAATAATAAAAAATAAAAAAATAATAGCAACAATTAAATAAAATATTTAAGGGAACAAAGAGAAATTTCCTAAATACTCAAAACTTAATTAGCAGGTCTGATTTAAACATTTTCAATTCAAAAACAAAACTATGCAATTCCATAAATTAAAACATTGACTGAATTTTAGCTTTTTATCAATTATTCGAAGAGAAGAATGTGCCAAATCTCAAAAAGTGTATAAAATATATCTTTAAAAAAGTTCGACTATATTGCTATCCAATCAAACTAACATTTTCTTAATGCTATCTATGAGAACTGACACTTACTTTCCCTTCTTGTTCAAATTGTCAAGACATGTTGTTACATATTTATTGTAGTAGTCAATCTGTTCTTCAAAGAAAGCTCTCTTAGTATTCAAAGCCTTAAGGGTTTCTTTAATTCGCATCATCTCTTGCTTACGCCGTTGGCGATAGATTCTCTGGTTGCGAATGTCCTGGCAGAAAAAATTTTTTTACTTTTTGATAGATTCCAAAGTGAATGTTTGGATTCTTCCAGTTGTTTTAATAATAAGATAATGATGGAAATGAAACCGACTCTTCTGCTGGATCTTTCAAGTCTGACGCCTGAAGTCCTTGTTATTAGGTCAAAACACTGTAATCACCGTTTCAAAATGTATGATCCAGTAGAAGAATCTTTTTGGTAGATCGTTTGTGAATGATAAGTGTTTCTGTTATTATATGCTTGAGGAAAGTCCTTGTATGTGGAAACTTGTATTCTGTAAAGCCATTTTTTAAAGATCTGATGCAAATATAACTGCAACAGAATTTTAAAAGAATACAACCACATGTATATATAAATTGCATGTGTGGTATTTATTTATTTATTTTTAATTGTGTGTATAAATATATATCGTTTCTTCAATTTCATTCATTTTACTCATACCTGTACTATCATATTGATGATGGCCTGATAGTGATCTTTATGGGACACAACATTAGCCAGCACTAGATTGTGAAGATTCTTTTTTATTTTTGCCTTCATAGCCTCCAAAGGAATCCTCGTGTCGTCCATTATTGACTTTTGTCGCAGCAAACCAGCATCCTTGGCAGTGGCTCTTTCGTCCACCTTATCTCTTTTCCTGATCAGAGCTGCATGCTCCTCCTCTTGCTCCTCAGTGGCTGGAGTGTTCAGAATCTTGGTCAGCGTCTCTCCAGGCTGACAGCGGATCACATCCACTATCATTCGTTTTGTTCTAGAAATAGACAAGACATTTCAAAACTAAGGTGTCACATGGTAATCTAGAAAGGATTTAAACTTAATCATCACAAACTTGTATAATTAACAAACATATTTTTACCATCGCTTCTTGACAATCTTTTTTATTCCTTTGCAAATTGGTAAAATTCTTGAATATGTTTATCTATATTCTCAAAGTTATGAACAGACTAACTCTCTGAGAGCTTACCTTATCAGTAAATTCTTAGTGTCAGTCTGGTCAGTGTCTGGCACCTCAAACTTATTGGACAGGGTCAGCAGAATGGTTTGTTTTGCTAACTGGGCTTTGTTGGCGCTGTCAGTTTCACCTTCCCCTTAAATAAATGAAACAATATGTTCAAGTACTAATCAAACATATAATGATCAGTCATATAACTTAACCCCGATTTCTTCTCAAAGTACTTTGTCACAGCTAAAACCTTTCCTTAGTGATGATCTTGAAAATGTTATGAAATTCCTGTAAAACTTGCAACTTACTTCAAATACTGATGAGATCTCTTAAACATTTCTTAATATTTATCCTTAGATTTTAGTGTTTCATTCAAAACATAATACCACCTTGTGATGATTACATGATTTAAAAATAGTAGTTATTTTACCCTATCCTACTTCATAAAAAATACATGGCCTTTCACTGCATTTAATATTCATATATAAAACAATGAATTAAAAGTACATTTTAACTTATGCCACAGGTAAGCTCTCCAATCTACATAAAGCCTTGTCTTATCAGCATTGCTGCGATTTCAAAAAGCAATGACAAAAAAGCACACAATGCAACATTACAATCCTACTCTCTAATCTCATAACTTCTGTTATGTTTGCTATCAATTTATCTTTTAATCTATAACTTCAGTGAAGATATGTAATCTTTAACTGTCAGACTTTGTTCCTATTCAAATCCATGCTGTTAACAACCTTCTACCAAAGTGCACTGTTTAAGCAGATACGGACAACAATGGAATACCAAGGAAGTGGAATGTCTTGTCTAAGGACAGTTGATATGCCTTTATCTATTTCTGTTCAAAAGTTGCAAATGAGGCCCATTTCACTAAAGAACTTAATTACATTTCATAAAAGAACTTAAGACCAAAAATTTGTGTTTATTTCGAGTCCTGACAAATCAGAAACAGTCCACTAAATTCATGATATAAAACCCCTTTCACAAAAAAAAAAAAAAAAAAAAAAAAGTTTGAAATGTCTAATGTTCTACACCAAAATATAAAATATTTAGTGCAGAAAGAAATAAAGGTAACCATCATCCCTGATCAAAGTGGAATAAAAAATTTAGTCTTCAAGTGAAGACCAACATTCAACCTCCAGTCCTTTGTGAAATAGGGTTCTGGTATAAGACCACTTCCTCGTAACACTGTGTAATCACAGATTTAATGAGAATCATCTAAGATAGCTCAAAGTCTAGCAATATTTTGTGGGATTTGGAGGAGAGTGTGGTAAGAAATAATGTCTGAGTATTGAGTATGATGTGGCAACAAGTCAAAGCTGAGTGTATTCATCCACACATTTTTTCCCTCTTAGTATTGTAAGTTATAGTCTATTGCTAAAAAAATAATTTCTCCATGTCTTGTGTGTTGCTTTTGTATTGCTTTCTTAGAAGACATTCATAGAGTTTCATCCTTTTTGCTAAAATGTTAACCACACATTCCCAATCCTTGCACAATATCTAGTCTCATATGACATCACACAGTGCTGACAGCCTCACTTAATGCTATCTCAGATGATTTACATTGGTTACACTAGTAAAGGCGGGAAGGGTTTTTCAGGAATTAAAATCAACCAGTCTTGTGCCAGTACTTCGTATTCACCACATTATTGAATCCATGCAGATATAATAAGGGGGCTTCACTCTCGCTAAGGTAGTTTTTGGTTTGATCTCAGGTTGAGGCACAATTTGCTGTATGTACTTTTTTCTTTAATGAATTTATACTGTTTATAAAAGGTTGAATAAACTACAATGTTCATTGGTAGAGGGCATTATTCAACTGGCGCTAATACATAACATTTAACATGCAACATTAAATCATCTACATAACATCACAAAAATAGTTAGTTGTTTGTCTTCAGTTCAAGTATTTCCACAGTTAATTGTGGGAAAACAAACATAACATGGTAAAGGACCCCAGAACCTACATTTACATACAAATTCTAAATAATGAAATAAATAAATAATTTATATTTTTATGGAAGTGTGGAAACATATTTTTATTTAAAAAATCTTAGCCCATATAAAACATTTTTAATAATACTTCCCAAGCAATGAAGCTGCATTTTCTAGACAAGCAAAAGCTTAACAAGCAAACATTTCTTAGGAAATGAGTATAGAAAAAGAAAGTATGGGTAACATTGGTACAGTGTATTATTCTAGGTTTGACAAAGAAAACATAAACAATGGTGAAAAATGAACGAGACAGGTGCTTCCATGCAATAAATTTTTTAAATTAAAAACAGGACATAAATGTGTAGTACCTGGTGCTTTCTTGCCTGAAATAAAACAAAATATCTTAAAAATAATTCTTACATAAAATTGAAATCCCCAAAAGCTGTAGCCATGATTATTTTGTGCATGTGTTTCTAATAAATCCTTATACCTTCTCTAATTGCCTTTCAAAGCATTACTATTTTGCTTTTCTAATCTTTTTTAACACCTGCTATTCTGGTCTCAAGAGAAAGTCCTCACATCAAGCATAAACCACATTACATAAATGAGAACCTGTCCTNGGGTGTGGGGGAGGGTTTTTTTTTTTTTTTTTTGTTGTACATGTTTTTTTTTAATTTTCGTTAAAAAAAAAAAAAAAAAAAAAAAAAAAAAAAAAAAAAAAAAAAAAAAAAAAAAAACTTAGACCACAGTACTCACTTTCAGAACATCTTTTTCAGCTGCCTCTGGAAACTTGTTATGGAGTGCATCTTTCATGACCTTGGCCATGTAGCGCATACCATAGCTAAAAATGAATGGTCAAAGTTGAATATATATATAAATATATATATATATATATAGAGAGAGAGAGAGAGAGAGAGAGAGAGAGAGAGAGAGAGATGAAGTTGACATACAATAATAGGCCACATGCCACATTCAAAATCAATATGAAATGAAACTAGAGTGCATGAAATTCTGAACAGGCTAAAATAAAACCTATGGAGATTCCCAAAAGTTCTTTTGGGAAACAGGGTCCCCCTAGATGTGTTAGTATGGCTTACGGTATTTTATCTAGATTTGCCAAGATGTGCTGCAGGAACATATCAGTTGCCACCCTCAGATCTGCCACAGACTGCTCCAGCCTGGTTCTCACTTCCTCATGTTCCAGGGCCTGCTCTGTGGTCACATCATATGGCAAGCCACTGTGAAAAGAAAAAAAAAAAAAAAGAATCAATTTCATTCAAGTACAATTTCCTTCTGAGCAACTACGAAGTACCATTATTAAATAGAAAAAAGTTTATCGCTTTTCAACTTTTAGATTAAATCCAATTTTTCATTTGTTCTTTTGCCCACCTAGTTTCCCCAGTTTCTGTCTCCATTTGGTTCACCCACGCCTTGTACACCTCGGTAGGATTGGTATTTATGGCCAGCTTACGGTCCTCTATCACCTTAGTCACCAGTGGGTTCAGCAGCTCTCGGAGAGAAGAGCAGTAACCTCTAGCATTTCTATGGAAAAAAAGAGAACATTCATGAAATCAATATTCATATCAATTATTAGAATTATGGTAAGAAATCTCAAGTTACACATATCCTCTTTGAGGATGTGTGTTACATTTCCAGGATGGAGACTGTTAACATTTTTGAAAGCATACCAAAATCTAATGCAAAATACGTGACAGACAAGGTAGAATGCTGCTCAAATATCATTCAATAACACAACCAGCTCTCCAAATGCATATAATTGTATGAAATTTAATGAAAATGCACGTCACTAATAGGGAACTCACCTGTTGAATGACACAATCATTTTGACTACCAGTGGGTTACCCGTAGCAATATCACTCATCTTGTCCACTTTGGATCTACAATACAAAAAAGACAAAAAAAATCACACTCAACCACACAAAAAGATTTCAAGTATTAGAGATTTTGAATACATATCTTGTATATCAAAACTGAATATGAGGAAGAATACACGTAGCTACACCACATAGATTACTCCTGGTAGATTGTTATTTTACATCTTACTATACTTACACTAAGCACAAATACAACAAAGACAGACTTAGTTGCAACCATGCACATTCCTCACAGAGACATCATATTCATGCTTTTTTCTAAGACTAATAATTCTTTTGATCATACTATATCTAAAAGGAATAAGTGTCCAGAAAATAATTTGCTCCTAATGTATGATAAAAAGTCATGCATAAATCAAGTCACTGTTAAATTAAAATTCCACAGATGTTAATTCGTGCAACTTAAAACTTAAAACAGAAGCAGAAATGCCTGTATTCCCTTGCAAACTAAAATGCAAAGCAGGCATTCTGAATGACTGCCTGAAAAGCCAAGTCTGATGCCTTCTTGATAATATTTTTTTTAAATCCAAGCAACCACATGGCAACATATAATTGAAGAAGACAACAAAATCTATTACTATTTCATTACAAATCAGCTAAGTTATCACCAGCACTACTTTCATTCACACAGGCTATTTTGAAATGTGTTAGTTTAATTAATATTTCCTTAATATATGGACATTCTATCTACAAACCAAAAGACAATGAACTCAGTGAGATCAGGTTCTACAAGACAAACATCCATTATGCACATTTGAACACAATCTACAAACAGAAAGTGACAAATATCACAAGTCGGATCTGAAAACACCTGCAAACTAAATCTAAGGAATGTGAAACAAACAAAACATGAAGAAAAAAAATCACTCACAAAATGCAAGAAGCTTATAAAGAGCAGCTAAAATAAACAAAATACTTACGATCCTCGTCTAAAGAGAATGCACAGAAAAACAAATGTTTAAATAATCAGATAAGAGAGTCAACAAATGTATGTGCACAAAATCATTTTTCAACAAAGCAAAATTGCACATTAAAATGTACCTCATCTAAATCCCAACTGACTAAATGGAAATGATAGACAAAATCAAGAACTGTTCAAGTGCAAACACTCCCCTCTCAATGTCTTATGTGCAATAAAGCAAACAGGCAGCCTCACAATTTTTCAACATTCAACCTGAACATCCATTTTGATTTATTTCACTGATAACATCAACTTTTAGCCAAAAGTCTTGCTTATTAATTTGAGTTCGGAAGTGTCAAAGCTTCATATAGGGAGAGTGGTCTACTGAGAAAGCATGCATCAATAGTAAAAATGCACACAAGTGTGAAATTCCAGCTGTAGACACTGCTAGGTTGACATTTGCAATTTATATTTATCAAAGCATATTCAAAAAGATGGGCATTAACTAAGCTGTATTGCATATTACCCCAAATCCACATCCGACATTTCAAATACCTTGAACCAGGTAATTATATAAGCACATGAAAACCTCAGACACACAAAATATAGCAAAATTTACAATAAATACCTTATCTCCTCTTCTAACGCAGTCTTGAACAACTTGAGCAGCAGATACTCCTCCCGCTGATTAGATGCATAGTTATACAGTGTAAGAATAACCGACTCCATGAATTTGGTGGTCCGGCTCTGTGGCATCTCAAAGATCAACTTAGCCAGGTAAGTTGGGTTGGTTTGTAACAGGTAGAACAAGTGCTGGTAGGCCTCGAGTCTTTCCCTGCTCTCTTTGCTCAGAGACTTCAGCCCTTTGCTGACTGCACCCGCAGGGTTTTCTTTGTAGTCTTTGAGTTTTCGGTCATGTGAGATTACATCCTGAAAAAGGATATTTTAATTTTTAGAAATGCGTAAGTTAAAATTTGCACTTCTCATGCATCCCATTTCTGCAAGCATCTGGAGCCAATTCCTAAATGCAAACATAAAGCGTATTATATTCAACATCACATAAAAGAAATCTATAAATTGGCAAATCATCACAAAAGTTGCCAAATGAAACCAGAATCAAGAACCTCTAGCCCTGCCATGCGCCAAATCCACCGCTGAAGCCTAATAACAGAGTTACTGAAAAATGAAAAACATCAAAAAAAGATAAATTAATCAAATAATGATATATGCAAGTCAGAATCATTTGCCATGTTGATACACCATGCAGCTATACCTGCTGCCTCTGTGTTAGAAATGGAGCAATGAGGAGAAAAGATGCTGAAGCCATGGCTGGGACTATTGTCTGTAAATACAATCATTATCTACAACTCTAGCCTAAAGGTAAACAGTAGGAAAAAACACTGCTAAATAAATAGAATACCGGGATATGAATCAATAGAACAAAATGACCCCCATATTTTGCTCACAACAAAAATATCCAATCTTTCCCTGTGCATTTTAAAAGACAAATATCAAAATAAATTCCATCTTATTCACTTACCTGTAGTGTTATTCTATTCTTCACTAAAAGTCCAATCTTAATGTCCATCTGGTCCAAGTCCTGCTCCAGCTGTTGATTAGAGCGGATAGCTGTCACCACTTGCTGGCGCAGATTCTGGAGCTCTGAAGGTAAGGAAATAACATAAATGATACGAAGATGTTGTGGGAATTCTACCTTGCATAGATGACTATCACTACACTTTATAAAACAGATATATTCAATTTAAGCATCACAGCAATCATTTTCCCAGTCAAAAAGGGGCGAAGAGCTCTACCTGATAAACCTTTTTCTATTTCTAACTCATCAATTCATAAACAAATTGTTGATCCATGTTTTGTGTAAATTTGTTATATTACCAATCTCTTCACTGTAGTCTATATCACTCTGGTCCAGCAAGTGGACAAATTTTCTGACCACACCAACAGGAGGATTCTCAGAGTGCACTGAAATCAAATCATCAAGGTCAATTCATTTTACTGATAGACAAGCGAAAAGAAGCAAAACTAAAATCAGAATATATTTTAACATGAAGATGTTGCTGCCACTACTTTCATACTGTCTGCAAATCTTAAATTTTCTAAATGCCATGGTAGATCAGACTTTACGAAAGGCCAAAAAATCTGTCAGACATTCGGTCTGCCAAGCTTGAAAATTCTGTCAGACCGAAACAAAATCTGTCAGACCGAAGTAAAATAATAGAAATATGAACCATTATACATGTTTTCATGTGTATTTTCTAACGTTTTAAATAATTGACATTTAATCAAATATTAAATTTTTGATATATATTTATTTGGAAAAAAAGTAAAATAAGAAAGAAAAAAAAAAAAAACAAGTTTGCATAACAAGTTTTTTATTTAATGAAAAAGACATTGAGGAATGACACAAGGACTAAAAACAATACAAGTATGAAGAATGTGTAGCTAGTAATATCAAATGTATGTCCATAAAAATGTCCGTTAATCAGATAACCATTTCACACGTTTTTGGCAATAACATATGCATTTTGAAACAGCACAGTAAGGCGGTCTCTTTCATCCAATTGAAGCTTTGACAGGGACTGTCCAGCCCGAGTCTAAGTCCCTTCTTCACTTTATTTCTTTTTTTATAAAAAGAAACTCAAACTGTGAGCTTTTCTCAAGTTCATGTGCACTTTCTCCAACTCGTGGTGAACGGTACATGCAAATATGTACATATGTTCCATAATTTAAGAACCCGTGATAAAACTGTAACATTTATGTTGCTATTGATCAAAATGATAACTTTAGTACTCCTGACACTTGGCTCACACTATTTTCCTCTCCTACAGATCATAAGTCCGACAGGGCCTACCTTCTTTCCAATTTTAGTAAACTTCCGTTTCTCTTCCTCACTTCGTTTTCATTTTTGCCACGCTTTGCACCAACGAAGTGTTTAAAGTTCAACAAAGTCTATTTCTAAACAAAAGGCTTATCCATGAGTACAGTGTACGACTGATAATGAAGAAACAGTGGATCAAGTCTGTAAAAACGCAAATAAAACGAGCACATGTGTTGCGGCCATTTTTAGGGGTAGTACAAAAACGAAAACGAGACTGTACATTACATCATCCAGGAATCCCCCAACCTCAGCCAGTCACAAAATAGTATTTGTGAGTGAAACTGAGGTTAATAAATTATGTATAATTAGCTGGGAACTCCCCGAGATTTTCACCCCGTATCTCTTTTCGAATGAAGTAAAATATATCGTCCAGAAAAGAAACAACAACGCATTCCTTATATTTACACATTTCCAGTCAGTTTGAAAACTCGCCGGACATAAGGTCCGACGACACAGGATTTTTTATCGGACCAAGACAAAATTTGCCAGGCATGTCCGATGGTCCGACGCCTTTCGTAAAGTCTGGTAGATCACATATTCTTTGTGTTAAAATTGAATGTATGTTTGTAATTTGGAGAGAGAGAAAACTTACTGAGTTTATTGTAGTCCTGTCTGGCCATACTAGATCTCCAGGCTGCTTGAATTTGGACGATCTTGGGTTCCTGAATTGAAATTAAAAATAATGAGCAAATTGAACAATTCTTACTTTCAAAATATTTAAGTGATAAAAATTGTTTTCAGACATGTTAGAGTTATGCAAACTCAAAAAGAAGACTTTTAAGTTTTAGTAATTTAACCAAAAAAACTTAAAGCGTTGATAGTCTTTTACTCAATACTATTAGGATTTGTGCACAAGTATTCCTCACATTTTTCTTGTAATAGTCTTTCTGTTTTTGGTATTTCTTTCTGGCTTGGTGCATTCTCACTGCAGCTTGGATCTGAAGCAAAAAGACATTATAAATGCTCTATCTACAATGGACTTTGATTTCAAAGTTACTCATGGCTCTTTTTTTCCATATTTTATTTCTGCTAAATTTTCTTTTGTGACGAGCTGAAATTTATTATGTCAAGGCGAACATGGTATAGTATCATTTTGATAAAGACCCACCTTCACAGCAGCTGGTTCTCCTTCCTTCAGTTCAGCTAGCCTTGTCTGGTACTTCTGTTTCTGCTTGTTACCCCTGTACCAGGCCTAGAAATACAGAAATTATATTCTATTTATATCTAAACTAGATATCAAATTCATCAAAACAGACTGCTGTAATGTTCCCAAGAAGTTTGAATCAAAACATATAGATTATAAGTAGTGCCGAGCCAGCACTTGGTATGGAAAATGATTTGAGACTGGCATCTCCAACATCTACATTTGGAAGCATAAATTTTCACTGGTTTAGAAGGATTTGATATTTTTTTAGTTTTAATAAATAAAAGCACAAAGCATTGGTAAAACAACAACATGAACTCCACACTTGCATTAACAGGTGCCTTGACCTTGTATACATTGCACTTTGTTTATGAATTGACTAACAATCAAGTAAACAGATAATCTTACCTGAATCTTGGTAATGGCAGGCAGTTGTGTTTTCATGAAGTCCAACCTATCATTATACTGTTTCCGTACCAAGTACCCTCTGATCTGAGCCTGGATCTTCACAATGAATGGTTCATTGGCCGCAAATAACAGCTCTCTATTATGCCCTGCTGTAACTTCTGTTACAATGTTCTGAAATTCAATATCACAAGCATATTATCATTCCTATGAATTTAAAGTTACATTAGTTGAGATGAAAGAAAACAACTAATTTTTTTCAATACTTAAACACACATAACAACTTATCCGTTTGTCAGCATATTTCGCAAACAAAACTCAAGAGCACAAAAACCTCAAAGTAGTCTCCATTGGTGTCACTTAGAATACACATGACAATTTCTTTAAAATTCCAATCCTATATTTTTACCTGAATTTCTTCTCTGGTAAGTAAGAGGTGATCTTTGACCACCCCCTCTGGCCTCTCCCAGGCATACTGCAGAGTGTCGGTATTAAAGTAGAACTTGCTGCCATCTTTCAATCTGTTCATCATCCAACCACTGCCTGTGTCACCTGGATTAAAGTAGAAAAATAAAATTTTAAGTTTAAGCATACCATCATAAATGAAGAGTCATGTACTTGTAAACAGTCATTTAAAAGAATTAAATGTGCTAAAATTTGTTGACTGAGCAGTAAATATTCAGTACAAACTCACAACATTTTAATGTTATTTTAGACATCATACTTACCTGATCCTGCCTTGTTATTCTTAGCTTCTTGCATTTTACTGAGATATCCCTCATCACACTCTGCAGTGAGACTGTGCAGAGTCACGTCAGGGTTGTTTAATGTGTTCATCAAGTTCTTTGGATCTCCATCTTCTATGGCAATGTTAATGGCAGCTACACCAACTGACACTGGAGAAAGATAGAGAACAGGTTAGCTACCCTTAAAATATTAATCAGTACAGAATATTCATATTTCGGGCGACCATTCAAACACAATGAGTGGCTATATGTTAGTCTTAGTAAAATCTTGAGATACATCAACAATTATTTTGCTTGCTTTAGCTACAGTTGAACTTACTTTTTTGTCCTTCCTCTGCATTTCTATTAGCTTTTGAAACAGTTGTTTGGATGTCTTCATACCAAAGCTGTGCACCATCATCATCCATTTCCTACAAAGAGAAAGGCATATCAACTCCCCGAAAGAGACCATGTTATGTGACAAAAAGGAGAAAACAGACATTTAATAAATTTACATCATTAATTTTCAAGTGATTATTTTTCCATTTCCTGGTCCTAACCTTTACAAAACATTGCCTCAAGTATCAAGCAATGAACAACTTGTGTCTAGAATTACTACACACCTTTGCTTTCTGTTTCTTCTCCTTGGCCAGCAGGTTCTGGTAATGCAGCGCCTGGGGAGCCTCCACCCCCTTCAACTGAGCACTGGGCGCCAGGAGGGCCTGCAATGTGCCTTCAGCATCCCCTCGCTCAATGGCGTCATTGATCAAACCTACTGCTATAATTCCTTAAAGAAAACGATGTTGACAGAATAAGTGACTTACAACTTTAATTCAGAGTACTATGAATTTTTTCCTTTGATTATGAAGGTAATGGCTCCTCTTCTTTGATTCAGAAAGTAATGATGGAGTGCACTTGAGTTTAATCTGTTGTACTTACTCTCATGTTCTTCCTGAACCTGACTATTCACATTGTCCACACACTCTTGTATCTCAAAGTGAGTCAACAACTCATTAGGAGCCTGAAAGAAATATAATTTGAGGGAACTCAAATACAAATTGTGGCAGACCAAAACCATTATGATAGAATTAGTGCAAGAATGGATTTGTACTTATTGTCTAATACATGATGTACAGTATATGTGAAGAAAGCTGAAGAATTTTGAAGTCACATCTGAAAAGGTTTGGGCATTTTCAAATAAAGAAAATCTTTTACTGATAAATTAGCTACATGATGTTTTACTGATGACAACACAGATGTCTGGCACCATTATCAAAACTTTAATGTGTCAAAGCATTTAGAGTACTGGCTTCACTTTAGCTTACATCAGCCTTCTCTCTCTTTGCTTCCTTCAGGTTCTCTTGATATTTGGTCTGGTTGTTTTCATCCAGGAACTGAATATGTGCATTCTTATCCATCAAGGCAGTGAAGGTGAGAGGAGGATCTCCAGATTCCACGGCCTGGTTGATTTTGGCAATGCTAGACAGCACTATGAATTGAAAAAAAAAAAGTATTATACTGAGTAACTAATTTGTATCATTAAAAGGAGAACAAAATAGTCACTACCCGTTTATCAAAGTGTTAGCTTTCTAATGAATTAATTATGATATAAATATGTTTTTGTGAAATCTCCCCACCAAATTATAGTGCTTTCTGATACTTTGAAACACAGGCTCAACTTACCTCTTACTCCTCCAAAGATCTCCTCATAATCTAAATCACCCTAGCAAAGAGAAACAATTCCTTGAAAGGTTTATATGAAGCACTGAGAATCAATGCAACAAAACTCACAAAATCCTTTACTCAATGCCCAGTAATGGAAGTTGTGTTAATACATGTTATAGTGTACAAACTGCCAGTACCTCAGCCAAAGAGCAACCATCAAAATCAAGCTGTTTTGTTGACAGCCAGTATTTTTTGTTCATTATTATTACCATTAATTTAACTTTTAACTTCTTTAACCTCTTCAAACTTTATTTGTATTTATAATATATTCTGGACTATTTTAGTTCATATGACATAGAATACTTCCCAAAGTACTACCATATCTGTAATACGTGATGTTACCTGTTTCTCTTCCTTGATGTTCACAAATTCTTCAAAGTAAAGATTAGCTGCAAAGTCATGCACTGGTGGTAACATGGCTGCAGGGTTGGCTAAGGCCTTCATCAGGGCCTGGGGATCTTCTCCAGACAGAGCACTGTTGATGCCTTGGACTGCTACCATTTCTGAAGAGGAAAGGGAGATAATTCTACTAAGTTGGTTTGGGAAGAATTTTGGTTGGTATCAAGTTTATCTGCCAAAAACTGAAATTTATTCTATGTGCATGTAATACTCAAATTATAAAGTTTGGTACCAGCTTGATTTGTGTGCTGAAAAAAAAAAAAAAAGTACACGGGCAATTTTAAAACTTATCTGAAAGGAAACAAAAATAAAAAATGATTACATATAATAGATATATTAAAAATCAAAGACCTTTATATGGTGATTCTTACTTTGATACTCTGAGTCTGCTTCTTTGTTGGCTTCATAGATGGCATTCTGAACCTCATCCTTGTCTAAGATCACTTCTTCTCCATTGTTATTGTTCTAAAATTAAAGCAAACACCTTATGTTAGCAAAAATAATACAAAAGATAATGTCAAGGACATGATTATTTGTTTCAACAATGTTTTTATCTCAACAGATTCATTGCTGCTAGTTCTTGTAGACATAAGTTGACTTGTGTTCAATGATTTCGTGAATTCAAAAATTTCCTCACTTTTAAAGAATTGACTAGCAATGTTAACAAAAATCATATGCAATTGTTCAAAACAAGACAAACAACTTTTTCTGTAAAAATAAAATGAAAAAACTCACCATTTTTGTTTCTCTGTCATTGATAAGTCTGGCCATATAAAACTCCTTTTTGTCTGGACTGACATCTCTCAGATTGAGTAGAGGTGATTGAAGCAGTTTCATCAAGGCATCCATGTCTTGTTTGTTCAGGGCATCATTTAGCCTGTCCAATGTCCTGATGGCTGGAAATTTAGGATGCAAATATGACATTAAGTATAACTTTTTACCTACTTTGATAAAATAGCTGTTTTGTTTTTAAAAGCAGGGATTCACATTAAAACCCCTCTTGCTTAAGCTCCATGGCAATACTAATGTACGCCAGCCTAAAATCCAGCCTAAAAATCACACACTTAATGGTTTTAATGGATTTTAAATGAATTCCATCTTTTAATACTATACACACCAAGTGCTTGTCAAAGATATGAAAACATGTTTTAGAATAGCACACAATCAACTGTCACCATATAATTATAAAACTCCTGACCATGTGAAAACTGCCCTCAACCATAACCATAAACTCATAAAGGCAACAGTAGTACAACTATAAACTGAATACCTGTTGTTGATGTGTGTCCTTTTTTCTTGAAAGCTTTGTACATATAATATAACATTATCCATGGAACATAATAATAAACATATTTTTTGTATGTGCACACACTTTTTCTCTTCTTTTTTTTTTTTTTTTTTTTGCCATTTCCACAAACTATAATTTAATACAAAACCAAGAACTAAATTTCCTGGATACTGACAAAATACTTGGAATAACTTGACACTTGTAGATAACAGAAATGTAACTGATTATTTCCATATTTTCCTTCTGTCTACAATTACTGTTATCAGCACTCTAACAGTAGACAAAGACAAATTCATGTGTCTGTGGGATGACTTACTGTTCACTTTGTTTAAATTCCCTTGGATCTCTGCTTGAGTCAATAACTCATCATACACATCAGCTTCATAATCAGGGTCTAGGGACTGAAAGCAGATTTCACAATCAGGTAAAATCTTTTCCAGAAATGGTTAAATGATAAACCATTAATTCCAGGGGCATAAAAGGAGTTACAAAAAATTACTTTTTCATATGAAAGTGAGAGCACTTCAAACTGAATTAAACTAATGATATAAATATATGTAAAGCAAAACAGAAGTTCACTAATATAAACCAGTATGCATGTTCCATGGAACGTTTAATTTAAACATGTGATATGCAAGTTGATGAGTAATTAATGGAACATTTCCTTCACAACAATTTTTGGAACACTTCCTTTTCAACAATTTTTGGAACATTTCCTTCTAAACAATTTTATCCCCTACCTCATTTATAACATTTCAGCTTTAATATGTAGTCATCTAATTAATACCTAAAGGAATGATATACCTAAAACAAATAAACACTCCACTGAGAGACAATAGGATACTGTACCCTGTTTCTAGCATTTTCAGCTTTGGTATGTTTGGCAGCATGCAGTATCTCCTGGTAGTCCTCAATGTGTTGAGGTATGACAGCAGTCAGGTGAGCCGCGGGGTTCTGCAGGGCAGAGAGGGTCCCCTTCACCACCTGGTGGTCTATGGCCTCATTGATGGCAATTACAGCAGCATGCACTGGAAACATAGTAAACAGTAATGTTAACAATAATGGCAAAAGTCAAAAATCTCTACATACTTTTTCAATTTCAGGAGCTCATTTGTCAAAATGTTTGTAGTATTTTCTTAATTGATTCTTAATTGTTGCCAGAGCTTACTTGTGTTCTGCACACAAAATGTTTATTTTAATAAAACACTAACAATTCTGGTCCATCTTTGACAACATCACACATACTGAAGTTTATGAATTAAATAAATTTGAGAAGATTTCAAAAAGTTGTCAACAATCACTGAGAAACTATAATCTATAATCTCTACTACTCACATGCGGCTTCATCTACTGGCATCTAATGAAAGAAGAAAAAGAAAACTTGAGAAGAACATGCACACACATTAATTAATTAATCAATCAATGGAAATCAGACACTGATACAACATTTACGACAAAAATTATTTAAGAAAATAATGCAAGGATGGTGTTCATTAGGCACTTGTTAGTTACCTAATTCTAGTCAAATTTTTACTGCCTTTAGTGCTTAATTCAGACCAGCAAACACCAAGAAAACCTATTCTTTCTTATTAACTTTTACATGCCAAACTTTGCAATAAGTGCTAATGCTTTATACTGCACTTGGCATTTATAGTAAGGTAAACTGCAGTAAGAACAGTGTGTGTGCTGACCGCCCTCTTTTCTTACCCCCCCCTTTTACCCTTTTCCTTTTCCCCCCAAATTAGTAACTTTTTTATTTATTTGTTTGATACTTTCTACAAAATCCTAAGCTACAAGGAAATTGCCACCATAATCTACCAGGAAATGCCATCTCATAATCAAACATCCTCATTGCGCTATATTTTTTCAATTATACTTTAGCCCTGCAAAACCAGCATTCAGACAATGACTCATTCAAATCCTTTTCACAAATAACATTAATTGTGATATAAGGAATCCAGGTATCAAGTTAAGGTAGTAATATGATCAATAATTTAACACTGCATGTAGAATTTTAAGTACAGTATCTTCTATAAATTATTCTCACTCCTGAACTAGCCACTAGTAATCCCATCAGAACACAGTGAAAAAGTGGGCAAATTATATCGAAATGGAAAGAAAAATTTACTAGAAACGTGTGATCATAGGAGTTTTGAAATTGCAGCACCAATTTATGGTCAAATTTTATCAGCGAGTCAAATGCCTTTCTTCATAACAACTATGATAGTTTAAAGAGAAATTTAAAAACCTCTGAAGAATAATTTGGGAGATAAATATCTCTTCTAGGTTTTATACCTATTTAAAATCAATTTTCTTCATGGTTATAGGTAACAGGTTTATAAGTCATAATATTTGTAAACTGCACTGAGATATCTGTGAGGTCTGTTTTGAGAAATTGTTTTATAATTAATAATTATCATTATTGATAATATGACAGGACAGACACGCACACACACACATACACACACACACCTTATTTTTAGATCTCTTCTGTATCTGAGAAAATATGCCATGAAATCTAAAAAGACCCCCATCTCACACTTAGAAACAACAGCTGGCAATTCCCTGTTACATTACCAGCAATATTTT
>NW_019776049.1:0-11435 GCF_001039355.2 Lingula anatina | reverse complement strand
TCAGACCAGCAAACACCAAGAAAACCTATTCTTTCTTATTAACTTTTACATGCCAAACTTTGCAATAAGTGCTAATGCTTTATACTGCACTTGGCATTTATAGTAAGGTAAACTGCAGTAAGAACAGTGTGTGTGCTGACCGCCCTCTTTTCTTACCCCCCCCTTTTACCCTTTTCCTTTTCCCCCCAAATTAGTAACTTTTTTATTTATTTGTTTGATACTTTCTACAAAATCCTAAGCTACAAGGAAATTGCCACCATAATCTACCAGGAAATGCCATCTCATAATCAAACATCCTCATTGCGCTATATTTTTTCAATTATACTTTAGCCCTGCAAAACCAGCATTCAGACAATGACTCATTCAAATCCTTTTCACAAATAACATTAATTGTGATATAAGGAATCCAGGTATCAAGTTAAGGTAGTAATATGATCAATAATTTAACACTGCATGTAGAATTTTAAGTACAGTATCTTCTATAAATTATTCTCACTCCTGAACTAGCCACTAGTAATCCCATCAGAACACAGTGAAAAAGTGGGCAAATTATATCGAAATGGAAAGAAAAATTTACTAGAAACGTGTGATCATAGGAGTTTTGAAATTGCAGCACCAATTTATGGTCAAATTTTATCAGCAAGTCAAATGCCTTTCTTCATAACAACTATGATAGTTTAAAGAGAAATTTAAAAACCTCTGAAGAATAATTTGGGAGATAAATATCTCTTCTAGGTTTTATACCTATTTAAAATCAATTTTCTTCATGGTTATAGGTAACAGGTTTATAAGTCATAATATTTGTAAACTGCACTGAGATATCTGTGAGGTCTGTTTTGAGAAATTGTTTTATAATTAATAATTATCATTATTGATAATATGACAGGACAGACACGCACACACACACATACACACACACACCTTATTTTTAGATCTCTTCTGTATCTGAGAAAATATGCCATGAAATCTAAAAAGACCCCCATCTCACACTTAGAAACAACAGCTGGCAATTCCCTGTTACATTACCAGCAATATTTTTAGACTGTAATGCAATGCAGCCATAACACCATCTGTTACACAGACTCAGTATGATGAACAGCAGGGCACTGTCTATTCTGTGAACTTATTGAAAATAGAAAGCTTTGATGCACAGTGACTAGCTACATATATATTTAATACCAGGAATAATATATTCATTATTCTATTAAAATGCTCAATGCTCAACCACTAGTTCAAATACGTCTTGCTTATATGAACTTTTTGTGTGAATGCCTCTAAAATAAACTATAAACAATTACAACCTCATCACAATCAATCAATATAGTCAACATTTATCAAATGGCATGCCCCTCTATGACCTTGGTCACAAAACAGACTTTCTGATACATCATGCTACACACAAATTAGGGTCAATCAACTGAAGTTACTGGCATAATCTTCACTGAGTATTGGAATATACCTCATTAGCCAGGATTCCACCAATCTTACTGAAGGCAGGCATCTGAATACCATACTTTTCCAATTCCTTTCGCATCGCACTTATTTCTTCCTCTGAAATCAAAATTTTATAAAGGATTGGGGTAAATATTATAGAAATACTTCTTTGGGTGAGAATCAAAAAGAGCTTTATACCAATTTATTTCTCCTAATCTACAAGTTTTTCAAACAGATACACAAAACAATCCTATTGCTACTTTTTTCATGTTACCACTAACACATCTTTTCTTGTAACCAAATACCCAAATCAAAGAAAGATTAAATATTAATAATTATTTGTGGGCCTTTGCACCTTATTTTCATCATAAGGTGAACTTTTCCATAGGTAGCTTGAGCTCGTTGTTTTACCTGTAAACTTGATCTTGCCATAAAGATCCTGAATCTGAGGTGCCAATCCAAGCTTGAACATGTACAAACTGAAAAAATAAAGAGGAATTGAAATACTTATACAAACATGTTGAACAATTTGGACCAATCAATGATATAATTTGCAGTAAGAGCACACTTAATTTTATGCAGTTAAGCTGTTGTGATTGTACATCAAATTTTTTCTTGAACTAAATACAAATTGTGAGCATTTGTAACAATCATGAAGACATCAACTTTTTAATCGTCCAGATCCCTGTAGGAACCCTACCTAAGAGCATGTATACAGTAGATAACGCGGGGCATGTTCTTTCTGTCATAAATGTCTGTGGTTTCTGGGTAGAATATCTGAAATAATGCAGACAATCAAAACTCATTAATCAATCCAGTGCACATTTTTTTCTTTAAAATTTGTTTTTGAAAAATTGTCTTTCATACAAAAAATCTTGCATTGATAAGTTTTTACAGAGATGTATTTCTGCCATGTTTCACATTTTGTGATTTCTGGAGGAAAATGGAGACAATAGCAATTATTTAACATGGTCATTATGTAATCATTAATAGTTCTGGAAAAAGGTACCAGACCATTATATCAGTCCATGTATACATAAAAAGTCAAAGAGGATCATCAGCTTTAAAACTTTGCCCACAGACTTCCAAATGTAGTTTAAGTGCATGTCTCCAGTAATATATCTATGCATGAACACCAATCCCTCTTAAGAATAAAATAAAAAAACAATTCTTAAAAAAACAGTAAGCCGACAGAGAAAACAAGGACAAAGCATATAGCAGTCCTAGATCCAAGCCTGTAACTAGCCGACTGGAAAGAAATCTGACTGTTGGCTACCACACTGACAATAGCCCCAGTGTTTGCAAGCTATGTGATAGTTATTGATCTTTCTCACCCCTTGGGACAAGGGGTTAATTTACCAGTTGCACCCATATTAATCCAGCATAAAGTGTACCTGGCTGGCAATATTCTGGACTTCTTAAGTCAAGAACACAGGTTTCATATTCACATGTTTATGTAGCATGAAGGCATTTTTCCAAACAGGACTGTCTTAATTTTATATGATTAATATTTTGGGATCTAACATTAACATAGGTGAAAGTTTTAAAAAATGAAAAAAACTGAACACACAGCTTGCAATTTCTCATCACATCAAGGCCATGTGAAAAAACATTTAAAATGAAATCTGAAAGTCCTGAAATCAGGTATAATTCTGAAAACTTTCACCAATGCATTAAGAGCTATAAAAATGATTTAGTACCAAAAGCAAAACAACATGCTGACATGTCTTTTTATAGAATGATTTGTTTTATTAATGCATCAGTTATAACCTGAGCTCATGGTAATGCATAGCTAATTACTTGTTGGATAGATAGATGCATACTGGACAGAAAAACAAAAATGCTGCATAAAAATTGGGCTTGCTTTTACATAATATCTTTCAGCCAAATACATTTCAACATATTTCATTTCTTTTAATAAATTTTAAATATGTTTAGCTTATTGGCAAAATTTATCAGATGGAGTGAGCCAAGTAATCCATTTCTTTCTGTCTCCTTCAGTACACCTACACTTCTTAAATGATATAACCACCGTAGTCATTTGTAATGGCACTGTCTCACATGTGACCCTGAATCATTTTAAAATTGCAGGTATATATAATGCATGTCATTTCAAAGGCATTATCTCTAAAAAAGCTTACGATGACATTTGACTAGACAGATACCATCAGAGGTTTTGGCTGCAATTGAAGGGATGGGGGGGGGGGGGTCAAAAAATTATCTAAGCAAAACACTACACTAAGACCTCTCTCTAAGTACAATGCAATCCGACATCCACTTCTCTTTTTTTATTTCTGTCCTTTCTTCACACAAAACCAATTTAATCAGTTCTGATCTAAACTTACACCTGACCCATGACAAACATGACTACAACTACTCAAAACACATTTATGTGTTGAGATAACTCATCTTAATGGGTATGTGTTGACTTGACTGAACGGGATCAAGACTGTATAAATATCTGAGCAATGGTACTTCAGGTAGTTTTCTTTGAGGAAGAGGGCAGAAAGAAGTATTAGTAGAAGTACGGGAAGGTGACATATTTATATGCAGTTCCACATTCCTCTAGGTACAACAGGTTGTAAGGCAAGGGATAGCTTAGGCTTCATGTTTACAGACGGGCATTACAGTAGCCAACTACTTATATGCTCATCTTGGTAAATGGGTTTCTGTCTTCTCGGAGTCTTTTACCTCATACATTCTTATTTATCCTTATTCCATGGCAGTTTGTTTGTTTGTATGTTTGTTTGNTCATGGTAATGCATAGCTAATTACTTGTTGGATAGATAGATGCATACTGGACAGAAAAACAAAAATGTTGCATAAAAATTGGGCTTGCTTTTACATAATGTCTTTCAGCCAAATACATTTCAACATATTTCATTTCTTTTAATAAATTTTAAATATGTTTAGCTTATTGGCAAAATTTATCAGATGGAGTGAGCCAAGTAATCCATTTCTTTCTGTCTCCTTCAGTACACCTACACTTCTTAAATGATATAACCACCGTAGTCATTTGTAATGGCACTGTCTCACATGTGACCCTGAATCATTTTAAAATTGCAGGTATACATAATGCATGTCATTTCAAAGGCATTATCTCTAAAAAAGATATGATGACATTTGACTAGACAGATACCGTCAGAGGTTTTGGCATTGGGGGGGGGGGGCCAAAAATTATCTAAGCAAAACACTACACTAAGACCTCTCTCTAAGTACAATGCAATCCGACACCCACTTCTCTTTTTTTATTTCTGTCCTTTCTTCACACAAAACCAATTTAATCAGTTCTGATCTAAACTTACACCTGACCCATGACAAACATGACTACAACTACTCAAAACACATTTATGTGTTGAGATAACTCATCTTAATGGGTATGTGTTGACTTGACTGAACGGGATCAAGACTGTATAAATATCTGAGCAATGGTACTTCAGGTAGTTTTCTTTGAGGAAGAGGGCAGAAAGAAGTATTAGTAGAAGTACGGAATGTGACATATTTATATATATATGCAGTTTCACATTCCTCTAGGTTCAACAGGTTGTAAGGCAAGGGACAGCTTAGGCTACATGTTTACAGACGGGCATTACAGTAGCCAACTACTTATATGGTCATCTTGGTAAATGGGTTTCTGTCTTCTTGGAGTCTTTTACCTAATACATTCTTATTTATCCTTATTCCATGGCAGTTTGTTTGTTTGTTTGTTTGTTTGTTTGTTTTTGCCCATCCAGACTTTCTCTAAACTGACTCAAATTTAGCCAATGGCAACAAAAGATGCATCAATGTTGGTATAAATCTTATATGGGGCCTTTTACATTCTAGCAAATGAGAAATGTTGCAACTGAGGTTTTTTGATGACATACCAGTTATAGATGAAATAGGATCTACATTTTGACCCATTTCTGCAATGAGTCACTTTACATCATACTGTTTTAAAAGACAGGAGACTCAAGGTCTGAAGTGGTTACCTTTCTTCTCTCCATTGGTTAACCACGAATACAAATTCCATTGTTTACAATATGGACAAAACCAAAATTGTCATGGACAAATACATGAATATAACCAGTATTCCATAAAACTTTTTTTTTCATGTCAGAGCTGCCAGAAATAAGCATAAGTGAAATAAAATGAGCTCATTTCTCCCTCAAATACCTGAATATTCCAAATTAGCAACAATTCAGTGAATTATTTCAACCAAACTGTCATTCTGCTTCGGGTTATTATATCAGCCACTGAATTCCACATGTATAGACAGCCACTGTGAACATAAAACATTTATGCTGTTGCAGCATACTTTTCATGGCTGCAGGCGATCACCATTTTATATATAGCTTTAGTTTGATATTATTTTTTGATATCATTTTTGGTCACTGATCAATGTGAATATTCCTATCACAATGCCAGTCACAAAGTTTTTTCCCATCACAAGTGTAACACTGGATGTTGTTTTTAAGCACATTAATAGCGCAGCACTGCAATTAATTCACAGTGGTTGTCAAAAACAAAGTGAATCTTTTTTATGAGCACGGGGAACTTATTTTAGTATGAACTTTGCTCTTGGGAGGGAGTATTTCCTCTCACACGTAAGTCTGTTGATTCATACTGATTATGAGAGGAAGGAAAATTTGTAGGACGCCTAGCAGAATAACCTTTCCATTATAATTCTTAAATCATATAAAGGAGAATCCATCTCACACACACTTGGGACCAAAATATCTACCATATTATCTAGATCTACACTTTTGATACTAAGGTGATTACAAGATAAATATTCAATGACAGACAATCTTCCATTTGTAAGAAAAGGTCTCTGGCAGCAGCATATCCCTATATCATACATTATCATTGAGTGCACTGGATAACAATATACTAGTACTGATGTGCAAATCTAAAAGGCTACCTACTATTCCTTGGATAATAACTTTCTTTTATCTCTGAGCCACATATTTATTTATTTACTAGATATTTACAAAAGAAAAAGAAGAAGAAAAGGAGAAATGATGGTTTCAGAGAAGATTTATTGGCTTTTATATGCCCCATATCTACTGGTTTGGGCATTTTGCTTGAGATCTGTTATCCTGGCAACCGCATACTAAAAAGGGACATTAGTTAAATACCAGCTAATGTCTATCATCAAGATGGACATGGTATGTAGATCTCAAAATCTTTCCCTGCATATCTCTACTGCTTATGTCTTATTTGGGTTTTTTCTTCAACTCGAGCAGATTTTGTATGGAATATCAAACCCATTATTTGTGCTACAGAGCATGAAATGCACGTGACAACAAAACATTCCTAATCACAATATCTGTAATTTTTCTTTGGTGAAAAATATGCAACAGGTATACTATAAATTATAAAGGAACCTGCTCTATGTTTATCTCACTCTAAGGTATTTGAAGAACAATTATTACGACACACTTTTCAAATCATAAAAAAAAATGTGCAAACGTTGAAATCAACCAGATTCATCAACTACACTGAAAGCAACATTGAAATGAAGAAACAATGAAATATTTCACCAGTTCTCCAAATAAACTAAAACGTGCATTCTTGTATTAAGGACATTCCCCTTGTGATTACTGTCACATGTTCTGCACACCAATGACAAGTACAAGCTGTTACACTTTAGCCTTAACCTCCATCATCCATAAATTCAGCGAGCATCTGCCCATACGTATCATGGTTTTGAAAACCTTATGATACCAAAGTTATAAGTGAAGACAACAATACAGTACATTGGTTGCATAGATGGCTGGCCAGATTAGGTTAACATTCCATGTCTATTAGAGTGTAAAATTTAATGTCAATAATAGATGCATCTCTTTTAATTAAGTTTTAAGTGACGTTACCAGACAGCATGTGTATTTCAATTTCACTTTCTTCTTTTACAATTGTCCCTCACTCACCCCCCCCCCCCCCCCAATCCCCAAAACAAACACACCCAAAAACACATCAAATGCACTATGGTCAACCAGCCCTATTCCTCCTTATACTCTTTCTATGTTGCTGATTATAATTATTAATATACATATATATCATTCAAAACCTGATATTAGATCAGTCTACCTATATTCCAATCCCCTCCAGCAGTATCACTAGCATTTAGAACCAAAATTTACTCTTCACAATGCCCCTAGTTAAACGGTGTTTAAGCACAGGAATGCCTTATTGTAACTAAGCATCAGTGATCCAAATTCTATTTTTTCCTCTGGTTATATAAGCTAATAGTTCAGAAGAGTACCTCCCACCAGGATTTAAATCTCCCAGCCTGAAAATTTGGAGGCTTAAATATTGCCTCATCTTTGGTGTGCTAATCTATGTATATCTACATACTCATTAAGCTGCTGACATACAGTATATGAATCATAACTGATAGAAGCCTAATTCTCTGCCACAGATAGTTCAGCTTGTCTCTAGAACTAAAATAATAATATGAAAATCCTCAAATTTCTCCAATTTACTCATCTTACATAAATAAATGAATGTAAGTCTATCACTGAGGTTTTGATATCAGAAATATATGAACAACTGATAATACATTTTAACCCAAGCACTAGAACGAGTTCAAAGAAAATAAAGAGCAGGGGGCCAATATGAAATTACGTTTAGACCTATTTTACTATGAACAGAAAATGGGGACGCTGTTCAGGTACAATAAACCTGTTCTGAAAAGATAGAGATGGATTTTATTCCTATTTATAAGGTTACAGGGCAGCAAGCACATTGAATGGAAGCCGCATGCCACTGTTAACCTTCACTTCAGTTACCACTGAGGTGATAAGGTGTACTAAAGATGACCAATTCAGCGGGATACTATCTACTATAAGCTATAGCATAGTGGCAGGGTGTTACTGATGTAGATACTAGATGTCCAGTAGCTGTGAGAGATCAGAAGTAATAACATGGTGCCAGCCAGTGCCACATTATAGCACCAATATTTGCCCTCTTTCTTTCTAGATAACCTATGCTGATAGGTCTCCATTTTTTTTGGTAATAAGTAGTTCTGAACAAAACATAGGTTTCACATCACAAATATAAGAAAAGAAACACATCTGCCAAGAAGTGGCAGATGCAATTTTAGAAAATCATGACTCAATTTTTCAAAAGAAATTTTTGCTGATATGAATGGTACAAAGTCGCTCCATTTGGTGTCACAGTAAAACAATACTTTGATGACCTAAATATGCACAGACTTAATTATCTAACTTATTGTAGTTGAATCATTAAACTTTATCATGTTCATGTGACTCATTTACAGCATTTAAATTCTGAAAAGACCAGGGTTAACATGCATGCTTCTTCTTTAAACTCGAACAATTATCCAATACTAACCTAATACTTAATTCAAAGAAAACAGTTGTAAACCACTGAAATTTAGTAATAAAATTCTTAATCTCTTGTTTGGCAGAGAAAGAAAGGCCAATTCAGAATATCTTTTAAATCACACCAATTATGCATGTTTTTTCCCCCAATAAAAACAACTTCAGTTAAATATGTGCTGCATATAACAAGGCACTCACTGGTTGACCTCTTTTGATTATGGAAAGGGAGATGTTTCCATTTGATTTGAATGAATTGCAATCTAAACTTAAAATTTGACTTGTTTCAAATTCAGTCTCTATGTAATAAATAGAACATCTTTTAAAATAACCACTTGTAGTACTCCAAACTATAAGCAAACTTTGCAAAGGTCATCTGACAATGTCACGATCTTAGGTCTGTTAAGACAAAGTAATAAAGAAAGTGCTGCATTCAGAGGTTTGGGGAAAGAGAGAGTAAGAAATAGATTGAGTGTGATGACTTACATTTGGTAGTCCCAATTCCTCCAAGGCTCTCAACCAGTGGTTGATATTGTCTGTGTGTCGGAAATGTAATCCCCGGACCTATGTAAAAAAAAAAAACATTCCAACAGATTATTGATATGAAATATTAAGTATCTATAATCATTTATTATTAAAGTGAGGATTATAAATTAATAAAGTGGCTGATTTTTATACATTAATAAAAAATACACCACCTTGTATCTCTCTTGATCTTTATCATAGATTTTCTTTAAAGGCACCAAATCTGGTTTCATAAAATGTGCCAATTTTGCCAAGTATACTCCATTTCTCAGTCCTTCTTCTACCTCAGTGGTAGCTGGCAACTGATCATTGATACAGGCTTCTATCCATCTAAAAAAAAAAAAGAGACAAAAAATTAAATTTCAGAATCATTCTTGTGAACAGACAGCCAGAGAGAGAGAGAGAGAAAGAGGGAGAAACAGAGGAAGGGAGACAGAGAAATTGCATTTGAATAAATATCATGAAAAAGGTAAGGCTAAAAGTGGGAAAACACTTGAAGCAAATTGTGATCACTTCAGATTTCAATGCACCACCGATAGGAAACATTCAATATAGACTGAACTAGTGACATCATGGGGCCCTTTTGTTTATGACATATGACTGACTCCACTTTTTATTTTTTATTTATAAAATCATATTCTGTGAGCTTGACCTAATTCTTTACAGCATCATAAAATGCTTAAAATGCAATGAAATGATAAAGGTCCACTGCACACTTCTTAACTCTTTAAAACAATGGCTTTCTGTTCTGACCAAACTGAAATATTAATGATAATATGTTACCTGAAAATTGGCCCCTACCATGCTGCTTAGCCTTCTACAGGTACTATATAAATACAATTTGCTCTTACTGTATGTATAGTTCAAAAGCCACATATTCAACCCAAATAAAAATAAGGTGATAATTGAGATTTCCTGATTTAAACAATAGTAGTTTATATACATTCATTTATCCAATGAACAAATAACTTTGTAAGGATTTTCAGTTGTGGCTTTTGTTGATTTTACCTTGCAAACACCCACAAGGCTATTAAAGCTCGTTTGGATCCTGCAAGTCAGTAACAACAAGCATGCAAGAATGTCATCATTGTTCATCACAGCTGCTATCAGGACTCACTCCAATATATATTTTGTATTTCCATTTTCTATCTAACATGCTAGCAAAAACAGTAAAACATTTTTATTTAGAAAAAAGATAATTATACTTAAAACAATGAAATCAATTAATGACACAGGATCTGATGTCAGAAAGTTAGGGAAAATTCTTATATCAATTGAAACAGATAATTAGACTACTTAAAATGTGGAAGGGAAATTCCATTTAACTGATGCACAGGATATCAGCTTACTTTTGAAGTAAAAAAAAGACATCCTCTAAATAGACACATTCTGAACATATCATAGTTTCAATGTTCATTCATTTCTTTCATGATATATTTCTGGATTCTAGCAGACTTCCTGATCTGAGCTGCGCATAATGAAAAATGTCACATGAAAACACCAAAGACCAGAAGTTTTCAAAACAAAACCTTATGTCTTCTGAATGATATTAATCTTTATGCAAAAGTACCTATCACAATATGATGTATCATGTATTTATAGCCCAATGTGCATTTCATTAGCTTATTAAGCAAAACATATAATGTGCCATATGATAGCAAACCTGACTAGGTCAGGTAGTATAGAGGCAATGTCTGCATATTATACGAGATGGCAAGCCCTGTTACATGCATTACAATAAAGACTTTATAAGCTGTGATGCTGTGATCACAACTGTTTGTGTATTCAGCAGACTTCCTAGACCTCTAGAGCCAATGAATCACATACAGACCCACCCACATAATAATAGAAAACCACATCATCTAAATAAATCTCAAAAAAGGTTCAACAAAGCAAAAAGTTATCTTTCCAATCATTTGGTGTTAAAATAGAAGAAAAGACTTATGCTAGACAATGCAAAAAAGTATAAATATAAGGTCTTGTAATTTTTCAGCACTCTTTTTCTTAAAAATATAAGTAGTCCAATCATTTCACCTGGTAATCAAAATTCAAATGGACCTGAATAAAAACTAAAATATATAGTTATGAAGACCTCTCTCTCTCTCTCTCTCTCTCTCTCCATTGGTTTCAGACAAAAGTAGGACAAAAATA
>NW_019776048.1:111376-128766 GCF_001039355.2 Lingula anatina | reverse complement strand
GACCACTACTGACGGTATGAGGGCAGTGACTACGTCCAAAGACAACACCATGAAGTTGTGGGATCTTCGCACAGGGCGAGTGACAAAAACTATCGATGGCGTCGGAAAGGAAACGGTCTACATTAGACTTGGCAATTCAAACCGATTGGCCATCTCGTCTGAGCTCCGGTGCATTCGCATCTATGATCTGAATACAAGTTTGTGTCAGACTACAATAAATGGACACGAAGACATTGCCATAATTGCAACAGTAGGAAATGGGGTACTACTAGTGGCCTTCTTTGACGGTGCTAACAAAATGCGATCTTGGGACCTCCAGAACAACTTTCAGTTGATTCAAGATGTGGCAATAGAGGGGACTGCGCTTCACAAAGACCGATCAGTGGTCGTTGCCAGCAATCCATTCTCTGACAAGGTACTGTATGCCCACCGTGGCAGACGATCAGCCAAGGTTGTGAACGCTCGGACGGGCGCGCACGTGCATACACTGAAGTGTCAGGCCAGTGACTCGGCGTCCATTCAAGCGGTTGCCGTCACAGGGGAGTACTATGTGGTAGCCACACGCAACCAGTATATGAAATTACACGAAATCCATTACATGGAACTGTTTGACACAAACAACGGCAAATACATCAGGGCAGTGCGCGGCTGCACGCTTGATTTCGTTGAGGAATTGTATGTTAATCAGATGGGGTCCCATACATTCTCTATATGCAGATCTGAAGCCAATAACACTTCTAACATCGCAGTGTGGAATTTGGAAACTGAAGACCATAAACATCTGGCACATCACGCTGGGGCTTCTACGATAGGCGCATGCTGTGACTTTCGATTCTGCTTGACTTCTGCGGCAAACGACAACGCCATGCGAATTTGGAACCTTAGTCTGACCATAAACAAACAAGCCCCGAAACTTAAAAGAATTGATGGNTCCATTCAAGCGGTTGCCGTCACAGGGGAGTACTATGTGGTAGCCACACGCAACCAGTATATGAAATTACACGAAATCCATTACATGGAACTGTTTGACACAAACAACGGCAAATACATCAGGGCAGTGCGCGGCTGCACGCTTGATTTCGTTGAGGAATTGTATGTTAATCAGATGGGGTCCCATACATTCTCTATATGCAGATCTGAAGCCAATAACACTTCTAACATCGCAGTGTGGAATTTGGAAACTGAAGACCATAAACATCTGGCACATCACGCTGGGGCTTCTACGATAGGCGCATGCTGTGACTTTCGATTCTGCTTGACTTCTGCGGCAAACGACAACGCCATGCGAATTTGGAACCTTAGTCTGACCATAAACAAACAAGCCCCGAAACTTAAAAGAATTGATGGAATAGGGGAGCTAGTTCCAATGCAAGATCATCCACGTTACGTTGTCGCCAAAGCGCTGAATAACGGTCCAGTCACAGTATGGAACGTGGCCAAAGGGAAGAGCAAAGGAACGGCCGTGAGAATAGAGCGCGGACTGTCAGAAAGTAGCGACATCATGCTTCTCCGCAATACACGAGTTTGTATTCTCACTGATCTAGTTGTATCTGCTGAAACGGGCAGCGAAGTCTACCGGACAGTTCTCATATACGATCTTAGAACAAAGAAATATGTGAACAAAGTGCATTCCTTTATGCCGCCTTTCCCTGCCCATGAATATTTACTCATGAACGACAACCGCTTAGTCCGTCGGACAACCGGTCCCACTTCGTCGTGTGGAGTTTAGAGCATGGAAAACCAGAGTTTAGAATAAAGCCAAATTTCAAGGACAGAACAAAACTGGACATGAGTTTCTCAAAGCAAGAGTTTGTATCAAAACGAAAGCGAAACACAACTGCAAAAATGACACCTTGGGAACGGCGTTCAGAGAGCCCTACCTCCAGACGCAAACGTAGAGAAAAAGAGGTTGAAGAAGAACGACGACAGCATGAGGGACTTTTACGCGAGAAGGAAAATAGCATTGAGCAATTCGTTATCAGTGGCAACCAAAAGATAATTGTCGCGTCTTTCTACGCCCACCATCTTTGTGTGTTTGACATCGAGCAGAGAGCGCATATTCAAACACTGGAGAACGAAAACTCAATGCTGCTTTTGCACACCGCGGCCATTTCTTACGATGGAAGTCATCTTGTCCATGCCAATTATGACGAAGAAAAGAAAACCAGCTACGTAACACTGTGGGACTGTATGTCTGGTCACGTACGAAAAAGATTGAAGAATGAGAGAAACGTGTGCGCCATAGCCATATCTGACGCAGCAGATCGTGTGGTATTCGCGAAAACAACAGGTGAACTCCGAATCTGGGATCCATTGGAACACAACATACGCAGAGTTAAAGGGTACCCTGGGCTACAATTTACAGTGAACACGAAGATCCTTCTGTTGGAAAGAGGCGCGAGAGCCGTTGTGCACGCACGAGATATTTCTGTGTGGGACCTCAACAAAGGGAGCATGTTGGCGGTTTTCACTCCAGATAAAGCAATCACTTGCGTCAACGTAGCAATGGACGATAAACTGATTGTCTTCGGTGTCCGTGATTCCACAGACGTCGTGATACTGAAACTGATGTCGAAGGACATTCAGGAAGTTGAGCACACAGGAGAGAACATATTTGACGAGGGATCTAGCAGTAGTTCAGAAGATGACGAGGATGATGATGAGGAAAATGCTAGTCGTAAAAGTTGAAAGAAAAAAAAAGGTTCACTAGCTTGGTAATGAATTAGATTGTAATTGTTTAGTAAGAAACTAATATTTTTTATACTTACGGATACGTGTTTGTAAAATGAAGCGCAATCTGTAAGTATCAAAAAGGATTAGATTGTAAAAGACCATTTGTAACCTAGCTACCAATACTACCGGTAGTGGCAAAATTACAAATGTTATTGTTAGACAAAGTTGGGCTACTTGAAAAATTAACTCTATATCAGTAGCTAAAGTGATATTGTTCTCTACAGTTAAATGTGATATTGGAAAGGGTATAACAACCATCGTTTGAGACATACAGTAAATATCTCTATGTGCAATGTGATATCCATGCTACATTTGCTCAACGAGCTTTATGGACACTTTGACTAAACCTTGAGGAACACATGGTCTTACGTTTGATGTTGAAAACGATATATTTTCAAAGTTAACCAGTTTTGAATGATTCCATTCACAGAAATAAATTTATATTTTTCAAAAAAAATATTGCTTTATTTCATTCAATATTTTGTCAATAACAATATTTGTAAAATAATAACTTAATATTTGTGATCCAAACCAAATAATGTTTAAATAAAATAGAAGAGAATAAAGAATAATCAATTAAACCATTAATTCAATCTTGACAAGTATTTGGTATTATAATCATTCATTTAAATAGCAAAAATGACTATATACATTTGTAAAATCGGAGCTTTTTCAGGGTTTTTGAATGACCAGTTTCCACTAGTTACAGCCAAAAAAAAAAAAATTTCATAATTCCATCAAGCACAACCCCAAAACGTTTTAATTCTAATTCAGTGTGTGTAAAATATACTGAAATTAAAAAAAAACCAAATTAATCCAAAACATGTCTGTACACAATGTCTCAAATAAAAACATTATAGATAATATACAACTGTAGAGTATGAAAAAAAAAAATTTTTACTGCTTTTATATGAGAAGCAAAGGTCTATCATAGTTGGTCTGTACATTGTTCATCAATTCCTGTTCACCTTGATTATCATAGTTATGCCATTTTTTCTTTAAATCATCAAAGTTTGATATGAGATAATATACCATAAATGATAATTGTAGAATATTCTGTAATCATGTTCTTGGTTTTTTAAACAGCTACTCTTTTTTTTTTTAATCAAAAATTCTTTGGTTCAAACAGATAAGGACGGCAATGAAAATATCAAAAAGATTTTTTCAAAAACACAAATACCCAATGAGTACATATATCCTTAGATTAACACTCTAGATCTAGTTGAAAAAAAACATAACAGATATAAAAGTCATTCTCTGGCCACAAGAAAATAACCCTGCCTTAAAAAGAGTTGTAAGAAAGACATGAAGATATGTAAAATATAACAAGTTGATTGTATGCTGCATAAAATATTGAATAATATTTTCTCATTTTGAACATAAATATCCAATAAATTAAGTTAAAATACCTTAATTTAAAATGAGTGATTTTAATTGTTCTAAACATACATGAAAATATCAATTTTTATGGAAGAAGTTGTTCTGGTTGACCAAGCAACAGCAGTTGTCCCTTCTATTAATCCATTCACAACCAAACCATCACAAGTGAATTTACTCTTATACATAACTACTTGAGATCTGCCAAGTGAGCCTCACCAAGCAGTTTTGCTCCATTTATGCCCCTAACAGTCACCTTGCTGGGTCTCACCAGTAACCCATGATTCATTTTACAGTGAAAATATCTTTTTCCATTGACAACTCCATCATTCTTGCCCTTGGGTGTTCTTAGTTCAACGCCAAGCCAGACACCATCAGCAAAATCTGTTGGACCAATGTAGCGAATGATGCCTGAAACAAAAGTTAAGACCAATAAATGTAACCAGTGTTAAAAAGTCTTTCAGCATATCATATCATATCTGCAAACATGATTTTGGATTCAGCTTTTTAGTTAATATCATGTCAAATCTATTCCGTGATCACAAAGAATAATGAAAAATGTATATGACTAATGAAATATTTTGACATCAATGAACACAAATTCTATTGCTAAATGAAAATACCTAGTTCATTGTTGCAGAAGACACTCATTCCTTCTGTCAGACGAAATTCCCCTGTTGTTGCGTTGTTTAGAGATACTCTCTTTTGTGTACCTGCACTTCGGGGACTAAATAAAAAATAAACATAGACATAATCTTCACTTTAAAATTAAACCATACATCTTAAAGTATCCATTTTATCCTAAGTGTTTGAAAATGTAACATCCTTCAATGGTCTTTATTCTTTATGTCACAAAGCTAAATTAATTACAGCAATATTTTCTTTTTAATTAAAATTTTTCATAACAGCAGCATTAAAAAATGTCTCAGAGAGCAATTTAACTGCCAAGTGATTTCTGAAGTCTATCTCAAATGTGTACTCAGTTGACTGAAACAGATGCTAAATAACCATTATCAGCTAAATAAGTGCCTCCAATCTAAATACACCAAGCTTTATAAATGCTTTATTAAAAATCAAATTCTGTTATAGTTATATGAAATGGGTTATCTCACAACATTACTAAGAAGTGCACTCAACAAGGTGTCAATTGTTAGTGTGTTTAACTGCTGGGCTCATGGGAAAAGAATGTGGATGAAATATTGCCCTGAATGTGATCAGTTTTGCCTTCTGATCAGTAAGCAATATCTGTAGAAATAATGACAGAGTTGTCCATGTCAACCTATATTCAATTTGAACCTAGCCTAATAAAACTATTATTCAATAACCACACCAAAATAACTTGCAAAAACAAAACAAACTTATATGAGGAATGCAAAACAATATAACAAAACAAACCACACCATCACTGAAAGAAATGGAATATTGAACTTATAAAGTTTGTGTATAAGAACGGCTGCAAATGCACTAATGATGACCTCCTGTGCTGGTCTTACCGCTGATACCGAGGACTAAACTTTGATCTAGATGACCTTGATGACCTTGAAGACCTAGCTGGACTGGACATGCTTTTGTGAGATGAAATAATGAGTATAGGAGGCAGCACAATACAAGCATAACATGTGGCAGGTTAGTTGTGACACAACAAATGGCAAAGGGGAAGTAATGAAGATGCTTTTGCAAATAGCATTTTATATCTGCACCATTCAGTGATTCATTTAACTTAAAGCAGTCAAAATTTGGTGAATTAAAGACACTGGACATACAAAAGCTAATAAATTTTTCAAAGCTGTAGCATTTAGCAGTGTGTCAGCAACACACTGACTTTTACTTTAAGAAACAGCACTGTTAACAATGTCATGGTAAGAGTAAAATGCTCTGTCTGCAAAACAGACTGCCAACTATTATGACGGACATTTATCTATATATTTATTAATATTAAGTTTTTCCTTTTTCACAAAATGAGAAAAGAAACAAAGATATGTATTTCACACAATACTATGTACTAAAGAGAACACAATGACTTTTACTTTTACAATATTTAGAAAAAGTGCATCGGCACAAGCACCATACTTTGTAAATTAGTATCTATGCAAAGCAAAACATCTTAGACAAGCAAAATGTGACTAAAGACAGAACTATATAGTCTTACCGACTAACTGGTGTTCTAGACCTGGGAGTCCCAATACTTGCTATGCTAGACTGGCTGCCACTGCGACTACGTTGACCCTCTTAAAGAAATATTTTCTCAATATAAATCTGAGGATACACTGTACGTCAACTGAACTTAAACAAAACAAATACATAATCAAATAAAATAACAAAATAGAAATAATGAAAAATAACTTCCATTTATTATCACTTACACAAAATACCATATGCTTAAGATTTAATCCATAGCACAACTTAATCAATCCAAGAAATAAAATTTCATTGCATCTAAACGCATTTAATTTGAAATTACAGCCAGTTATCTATTTGTCAAATGTATTTCTAAGTTACTAGCAATTATGCTTTCAGACCATATAGAAAGATGCTCACCATTCAGTGCAAAAGCTCCCCCTAAGGAATCCAGTGATTCTGTGGAACCCATGTAGGCTGGAACTCTGAAATAGAAAAATTAAACATAAACCATTTCACATATCCAATTTCTTTTTTTTTTTTAACTCGGGATGGGTGAATTTTTTGTATCAAAGGATGCCAAAATTTATCATTAATTATCATTATGACTTAAAGATACCAATGATAACAGTGCAGATTTACATACATAAGTATAAATTTCAGATAATACATGCAGATTCATAATTTTTACAGAAAGATAATAATAAATGCTCTAGATATATCTAAATGAATGAATGACTGAAAAAGGTGCAGTTCACATGGAGCATTAAGGGAAAGTATTGAATTTTGTATAAAGGTTTTTGTATAAAAAACTCAGCCCTTTGTTTATAAGTGCACTACTGATACAGCATATGACTTATTGTGCAGTTTGACTTTTTTTTACTATTTTGTCAGAAAAAAGTTCATGGCCTACTTTTGGACCCTGCTACTTGGGGCAAAGACTCCATGCTTTGGCTTGCAAGTGAAGTATCTGTCCCCATTCACCGACCCATCATTCTTCCCTGCTGGCCTGTCCAGTTCTATTCCATACCAGGTCCCTAAAATACATGACCATGCAAGTGATGGACTNATGACAGAGTTGTCCATGTCAACCTATATTCAATTTGAACCTAGCCTAATAAAACTATTATTCAATAACCACACCAAAATAACTTGCAAAAACAAAACAAACTTATATGAGGAATGCAAAACAATATAACAAAACAAACCACACCATCACTGAAAGAAATGGAATATTGAACTTATAAAGTTTGTGTATAAGAACGGCTGCAAATGCACTAATGATGACCTCCTGTGCTGGTCTTACCGCTGATACCGAGGACTAAACTTTGATCTAGATGACCTTGATGACCTTGAAGACCTAGCTGGACTGGACATGCTTTTGTGAGATGAAATAATGAGTATAGGAGGCAGCACAATACAAGCATAACATGTGGCAGGTTAGTTGTGACACAACAAATGGCAAAGGGGAAGTAATGAAGATGCTTTTGCAAATAGCATTTCATATCTGCACCATTCAGTGATTCATTTAACTTAAAGCAGTCAAAATTTGGTGAATTAAAGACACTGGACATACAAAAGCTAATAAATTTTTCAAAGCTGTAGCATTTAGCAGTGTGTCAGCAACACACTGACTTTTACTTTAAGAAACAGCACTGTTAACAATGTCATGGTAAGAGTAAAATGCTCTGTCTGCAAAACAGACTGCCAACTATTATGACGGACATTTATCTATATATTTATTAATATTAAGTTTTTCCTTTTTCACAAAATGAGAAAAGAAACAAAGATATGTATTTCACACAATACTATGTACTAAAGAGAACACAATGACTTTTACTTTTACAATATTTAGAAAAAGTGCATCGGCACAAGCACCATACTTTGTAAATTAGTATCTATGCAAAGCAAAACATCTTAGACAAGCAAAATGTGACTAAAGACAGAACTATATAGTCTTACCGACTAACTGGTGTTCTAGACCTGGGAGTCCCAATACTTGCTATGCTAGACTGGCTGCCACTGCGACTACGTTGACCCTCTTAAAGAAATATTTTCTCAATATAAATCTGAGGATACACTGTACGTCAACTGAACTTAAACAAAACAAATACATAATCAAATAAAATAACAAAATAGAAATAATGAAAAATAACTTCCATTTATTATCACTTACACAAAATACCATATGCTTAAGATTTAATCCATAGCACAACTTAATCAATCCAAGAAATAAAATTTCATTGCATCTAAACGCATTTAATTTGAAATTACAGCCAGTTATCTATTTGTCAAATGTATTTCTAAGTTACTAGCAATTATGCTTTCAGACCATATAGAAAGATGCTCACCATTCAGTGCAAAAGCTCCCCCTAAGGAATCCAGTGATTCTGTGGAACCCATGTAGGCTGGAACTCTGAAATAGAAAAATTAAACATAAACCATTTCACATATCCAATTTCTTTTTTTTTTTAACTCGGGATGGGTGAATTTTTTGTATCAAAGGATGCCAAAATTTATCATTAATTATCATTATGACTTAAAGATACCAATGATAACAGTGCAGATTTACATACATAAGTATAAATTTCAGATAATACATGCAGATTCATAATTTTTACAGAAAGATAATAATAAATGCTCTAGATATATCTAAATGAATGAATGACTGAAAAAGGTGCAGTTCACATGGAGCATTAAGGGAAAGTATTGAATTTTGTATAAAGGTTTTTGTATAAAAAACTCAGCCCTTTGTTTATAAGTGCACTACTGATACAGCATATGACTTATTGTGCAGTTTGACTTTTTTTTTACTATTTTGTCAGAAAAAAGTTCATGGCCTACTTTTGGACCCTGCTACTTGGGGCAAAGACTCCATGCTTTGGCTTGCAAGTGAAGTATCTGTCCCCATTCACCGACCCATCATTCTTCCCTGCTGGCCTGTCCAGTTCTATTCCATACCAGGTCCCTAAAATACATGACCATGCAAGTGATGGACTGAGCCTGCACAAATGTGTAAATGTTTCTTTATTATACAAAAAAGGTTTAAATAGCTGGACATGCCTTGTCAGTTCATCTGTTTCTCATGGCATTCATATGTACATACATGGGCATCAGCAATTAAAATAAGAATGAAAATCAGTTCTGGCTAATTTTCAAGTACTTTTATCTGTTAACAATGCTGCATTCCATATGTAACACCTATATCACAGTATTAAACTTTTATCCACACCAACATGCAAGCCTGTTTAAGGTTTATAAACGTCTGTGCAGTAGAAAAAAACACAAAAAGCCACTGAACCCCAGATGCAGTCTGCAATGCCCTGCTGAAAATCTCTCGCCCTATTACAATATTAACCAATGAACATCACATTTACCACTGCCACAACAGAGGGACCATGACAATAAAAACTAACAAAATCAGAAGATTGGCATATACCGGTATCATAGGTACTGTCCACCATATACAACAGGCATGCAGTGCACACAACTGATGTATTAAAATTCTCAGTATCAAAATGCATGTAGTATACAGTTTCCATTTCCTCTATCACTTCCCATGCAAGAAGACATAGTTCAGATCCAACAATGTTTATGTATCTATGAACAATGGGAGGCACAATTGGTCTCTCTACTCCAATGTACAGACACATAAAATTACCTTTCTGTTCTGTTTGTTTACTTTCATTTGGTTCACCTATATCTATATCTACTGCATACCACACTACAAATGAGTCAATGCATGTAAAATTGCTACATTGCCCACAAAATAATCACAAAAGATTGAAAATATCAAAACATAGAAATGAAAATGAAATGTCAAGTCTTCTTTCAATATACTGAAGTTTAACAGTAGATGTAAAAAAATGAAAAAATCCACTCATTACATAAAGATATAGTTCAGATAAATGTTAGTGTAAGCAAAAGCTGAGGTTAATAAGTGTTCCTGTGGAAACATGAGAATATAAATAATTTGCATTCAACAACAAATTTCTAACTTCACAAAGAAGAGATTGAATACAACTACCAAAGGCAAGTATGTAACTCTTCTGCAAGGTACAAACCAACTGCTTCTTGGTGTTTACTTGTTGAAGTACATTGCCAAGGAAAATTGTATACATTTACCTGGTGCAAACTTGGTTTCTCCAACATATCTGACAGTGCCCTTTCTCTGTCCTGCCACTATCACCCTGTCATCTAACTCTGCTTCACCTCCTTCTGATGGTGTTCCAGATCTGGACTTGGTCTTTAAGCCTGTAAATACATTATAATAAGAGCTTAGTCAATTTGTAATGTTAATAAGACCGTGTCTAGGAATGATGCACATAATAGATACATCAAAGCATTGTGAACCAGCTTCTGCAGTGTGCCCAACATCAACTGTTACCCCTGTCATGTCAGACTTACCTGTGTCAAAGTCAGCTGTAACAGTAACACAAGACAATTTGTAAGAGTTGGAGATTCATAATGTGTACGTGCATCAATGTATGTAAGTATGCATGTATGCATGAGTAAACAAACTTAACCTACATTACACGAGATATTTATCAACAGTATCTTAAGACTGGTTTATATGGTTCATAATTACCTGTATCAATCTTAGATGTTACCCTTGACAGATCTGGAGTACCATAGTTGATATTTTTCTTGCCTGGTGTAAGGCGACCACTTCTAGGAGTGGTAACGCCTGGTTTTGAGATTTTTGAAATTGGTGCAAATATACCTAGTAAAAAAAATAATAGAATTTTCAATCTTGTATAACCATCCAGTTTTTTCTCAGCTAGATGAAAGTATCAAATAAACTTCCAACCGAAAATACATACGTACTGCAATAGAAGTAATTATCCAAAAATATCTAACAGAAATATTTACCATGCTTAGGTGAACACTTGAAATATGAGATTCCTCCTACACTTCCATCATTCTTTCCCTCTGCCTCCTCTAACTCAATACCAGCCCAAATCCCTGTAGCAAACTCTGCTGGACCGCAGTATCTTAGGAAGCCAGTCTGAAATCATCAGGCAAAAAACAAAAATTGAAAAGATATAAGGAACTTGGCCTGCATTTTAAGACAATAAATAATCTTGGTGGATTTAAAGTAAGTGACAACACTGCTTCCCAGTTACTGTGGCTACAAGAAATGCAAAAGGTTCAGTTTCCATTCCCACACCACAAATGTAGATGATGGAAATCTGTAAAGGATTTACTGTATTTGTATATAAAAACTGGACAATATACAAGTGGTGGACTCTGTAGACCACTGTATCTGAGATAGCTAGTTTGAACTTTTTACTGAAATTCCAGTCAAAACCCAAGTGGCATATCCTACTTGACTGGTGCCTAGAGGTAATTTATGATGAATAATAAATCATGAAATATTAAAAAATACACCACTAACTTGTCCCATCTTAAATCACAACAGGACTGCAGTGCCACCTATTGTCTATCTCACCTTGACTCCTCCTACTACAATCTTATCCCCAATCTTCAATCCCATTGCTTGCAAAGTAACTTTGCTCTGTATGCTGTCATAGTTTGGAGGTGGTAGTTTGGGTAATGTGGGCTCTGCCTCCATCAACATCTTCCTTAGCTTCAGTGCTTTCTTCCCTAACTCTTGGTTGCCATCCAGAGAGCTCAGTTCAGGGATACATTCTAGACATACAGTTATATAGTTTAAGTTGGGATGTTACATAGATATGATAATTTTTAGCAAAAAAAAAACTTTGCAATTAACTTTTTGATACTTGCACGAGGAAAAATGGTCAGATTATGGGCGATTTCAAATTATTTCTCCCACTGTAATATACTGAAATATATTTTTCTTAATCAAAACTTTTATTAATACATATTCCTGCCAATTTACTTTGAGAGAGTTAAAAAGATGTGTAATTTTGGGGGGATACACTGCATAATGGTCCTCACCAGTATTTTCACTCTAATTTTCAACTTTCAGTGATTGATTGTAATGAACTCTAAACAGCAGTTTAAAGATTAGGTAAAAAAGTGGGTGTAACAAAGTTCAAGTTTCTTCAAAAATAGACAAACAGAGTAATTTGCACTCTAATATTCCATTGTAACTCTGAGTGCGCAACACAGCTAACAAGATTCTTTGATGGTTTACCAACAAATATTTTCCTTGAAAACTAGGTGCACATATTGCTACAGAACAAGGTTGCCCTCAGGTGTCCCTACCAATGGCTGTCCTCCCCAGACTGTCCTTAGCCTGAGGATTGGCTCCATGCTCCAGGAGAACACCAGCAGAGTCCAGGGACAGGTTGGTGGCCGCAATGTGCAGAGGTGTGCCCTGCTCAAACTCTGCACAAAGGTTGTCCACATCTGGAATATGTACGGTAATGACTTTAAAATTTCAAACACCACATTTATTCTAACATCTTATTTAGTTTACAAAGATTTATTGTTTTTATTCACTAATAAAATGCATTTTCTGGTACAGAGCCAACTTACTTTTCAAAACTTTTGAATTAATATTGTAGAATGCGATCAAGTTTAATGAGTACTTACTATATTGTTATAGTTAATAACTGCATTCTTTGTTTTCATTAAAAATGCATTTAAATCAAAAATGATCTCATATAATATACATTCCTGTATTTGGTATTTGCCATCTCAGATAACACATTATGGTGTTGTTTTGTCTCTTTTATTTTGGACTCTTTTAGGTGAAGATGTCTGAGTTCAGCAAATACAAGACTGTAAGTATCGATAACCCATGCTTGGAGATTAAAACACACACACACACACATACATACACACACACTCTGTGCATATTACCCAAAGCCTTTGATGCCTCCAGTAATATTTTCACTACAGGTGCCACATCAAAGTAGACTGCATAGTGTAAAGCTGTCATAGCTGTCCACCGACATCTAATGTTTGTGTCTGCCCCCTTGTCCAGCAGGTAGTTGACCACACTGCAGGCTACCTTGACGTCCCCTATGCCACTTGTCCCCGACTTGGCAGCATAATGAAGCAGGGTCATATCAGTCAAGCCGTCATGGTCATTGATGTTAGCTCCCCTTTTTATGATCTGAAAAAAAATTTTTTAACATTATTTAAGGTTTATTTTATACAGACAAATAATAATTATAATAATTCAGTTATCTCTGTAGTGATCAAAATCTTACAAACTGAAATACATGCATACTATCTGTCATTATCAAAGAATTCCATACATAATGCCTTATTAATAAAATTCTATGGATCGAGGTTGTGACAACCCAACCAACACCTTCAAGTTACTCACATCATCCATAATTCAAGATATCACCAGCTGATTTCTTATTTCTCCATTTGTAACTAGAAACATTGATATCCATTGTAATACATGTCAGTTTCTATACAGATTTATGTATATGTAAATCTTGATGGTATTCTTTTAACATTTTGCTTATAAAATATCTGCTCATTTACATACATGTTTTGTACATATATACTGTACATGCATGCTACATGTACAGAAATACATGTAGGTCTGTATGTACAAGGAATTTGCATCCAGTTCATCCAATAATCATACTTTTTTTATTAAGAAAATTAGAAAAAATTGACACTCTGAACATAATACAATGTTGCCAACTTTATTTGTCTGTTTAAAAGTAAGTTCTAGCTACTATACAGAGCACCATATATGGAATTTTATGCTTAGATGTCCTTTCTTTACACCTTTTTTTATGTGTACTAGTAAGTCAAACCCTACTTGTTGAAACAACTTGACACTTTTGATACCATTGCAAAGCAGTCATACATCATAAAATAGAGTGGATTATGCACTTCAAAAAAGTAGGTACATTTTAATAATCATATCATGTACAAGAATGCATACAAATGTAGGTATAGTGTTCTAGTATTATACTGCACCTCTTTGATAAACAACTCCACATTCTGTTGAGTTTGCGGAGTCCATTGTCTGAGAATAGCAAATATCTCTGCTATGGTTGTTGCTGGGTTCATCACCACATCCAGGCACCCTGGACAACTGGGGTCAAAGAATACCATTTCCTGCTTCTGGCATGCCTCACAGAGTGGGGGCTCCACAGCAGGATGGATCATTGGCTTTTCCCGTGGTGAAATGCAGAAATCATTGTTATTGTCGTTGTCAGTATCAGCACCATTATCACTGTGCTGGTCTTCGTCTTCAAGGGCCATCTCTAGAAAACAAAAAGAAAGAAAAGTATGTCATCAAATATTTTAGAATCAGGTTCACTCATATGGTAATGCTACTCATAAGAGTTTAGGACCTAGCATTTTCAAACACGGAGGACACGTAATGCTCAGCAAAACCGTTGAGTTTGAAAAAGATTGGCGCATAACTTACACTCACACGTTTGGTTAAAGTTGATCTAGTTTTGTTGTTTTGCCCATCAGAGTAGACTCATGTACACTGTGTACAGTATTACTACAGTAGTACTGTACAGTAGATACATGGATCTACCACTGCCACTAACATCGCTGAAGCTAGAATAGATCATCTTTGCACATTAATTAAGTTTCGTGAAATTGGTTTACAAATAAAAAGATAATTCATAATAATACTTACACTACTCAAATATAGAAAATACGTTTATATTTCAACGGAACACACCTGTCGCACGTATCAATACATTTCAGCCTCGTTATGAATTTCAAAATGGCTGCGCCCACGCAAAGTTTGCGGCCGTCAAAACAGGTATATTCATATTTTTAACGTAAATTAAGAAACAGTAAATATCTAACAATATATATCATAATAATAAATTGTCTTTGTGGATAGGAAAAAGGCCAATCAATGTGTTTTTATACTCAGTAACCCACGAAAACGAATACGGTTACTCTCAAGGACAACCGATAACGTTAACTGTATACTTTGATTGTAAATGTAAGTATAAATAGTTTGTCTTCTGTTGCAGGTTGCATTCAAGATTAATGGGCATCAAACAGATATTTCATGCACAGACTTTCAGAACAGATTGTTTCTTGTTATCACACAGTTACAGAAAATCGGCACTTTGGTGTGTGGCAAATTATATGTACTGTACATTATTTGTTTAATTATCTTTTATGAATTAGAATGTATAATAAAATAACCTAGTGGTAAATCAGCATTAAAAGTTTGAAATATATTGTTTTAATTATATAATTTTGTCGCATTATACATAACAGTTATATTTATAATTGTATTTCTGGTTTGTTGATTTCAGATCCATCTTTCCAAGGATGTGGTGATGGAGCAGGGTCCCACCCATGTGTACACAACCAAAGTGCTGCTAGGAAAGGATGAGGTATACATCAGTACACAATTCCAGTGCTATTCACAGTATCTTCTTCTAAAAATAATAATAATAAATGAATAAAATTGATATATAATAATAGGCTAAAAAGATAATAAAAATAAATGTGATAAATAGACAAAAATGTTGTCTTAATACTGTTTAAAATACTTTTTGTAATCTAATTTAACTTTACTTTTTTTAAAAAATACATGCACAGAAAAAGTTTGCTAACTGCAATGCCATATGAATAATTGTATTGATTTATTAATTTTCTAGGAACATTTAAATCTCCTTGCCAGGCGACTTGCAGAGAGGATCCCTATAAACAAACCAATCCTGCTTTCCTTAGCACTTAAAGACACTTCAATCATCACACTAAAAGCTATAGAACAACTCATTGTAGACAATCAAATGTGGGAAGTCAGGTGATAGCTGCTTAGCTTAGCTTGGTGTCAGCCAATGGTAGAGTGCTACTTCAAAAGGAGTTGGATGTAACATAGGACTTCTATCCATATTTCCAAAAATCCAAAACATCCTGTCAGTAAAGGCACTGCTTATTACTTGCAGTGGAGAGGGGCCTTAGAAAGAGGGCAGGGCAGATAAGACCAATGAGATTGCAAAAATTGTCAGCAGTAGAAGTACCATATTGTTGTGGTAGGGATGACTGATCTTGTGTGGACTTGGCCATGTGTAAAAATCTCAATACACACAACTGTCAGTGGTCATAATAATCATGCTACCTGTATGTAGAAACTACATAGAATCAGGTTATCGTCAATAGTAAACAAGAGACACTCCTTACAGGTCCCCGAAGGCTATCTGGGATTTTTGAGCCAAATCAAATTTTCCTGGCAAAAAAGTAATTTTCTCCTGCTCCCAAATCAAATCTCTATCCATCCCTGCACTTGGGTTCATGTTTTAGGCCACAATTTGAATGTTTGGCCAGACATCAATACTCTCATGCCTGCCTATACATTTTAGGAAGTATTGTAACCAGATACTTTTGTAAGAGGGGTTTTATTGTTTTTAAGATCTGAATTTGGAATGACAAGTAGCTTTGCAGGATATATAAACAAGCGAGGTCTTTGGAACTTTTTCAGATACTTATAGAATACCTTTAAGTGAATAATTGTGTCAGAAAGAACTGATCCATTTGAAAAGGTATGAAAATAGAACTTTATGGTAGTTTACCTTTACATTATCAAAACTACCCTGATGCCATGGAAACTCAAAGGGCATGCATTTTAAGGTTATATCCAAGTTATGAGAAAAATAAACGAGAGGTACCACTTTTATGATATCTTTTTATTGAAATGGTTAAGTAGAAATAGCTCTATAATGCAATGTATAATGGGTTGCAGATCACATATGGGACTTCAAAATCTAACAAGACAAACAAACAATGGGTAAGGGACTTGATAAACTAACACAAACAAAGAACAAAGACTGGCAAAACAAACAAATATGTAAACAAGGCAGCAAAGCTGTCAAATGTACAGACAAAAAAACAGAAAATAAAGATGCAAATAAGTGAAAAATAAAATTTTCACAAAAAACTGTTAAATTGCCAGAAAAATTTACCAAACAGACTGCATTGCCTATTGAAGCTGTATGTTAGACCCATGTTTCTTTCCTGTAAGTTTGAGAACAGTAAGTGACATGATTCCCCTTAAATGGTCATCATAGGAGCAGTGCCCAAAATAGGGGTTTCTTCAAATTTTGATGCAACATTACATAATGTTGAACAGCATGATGACAATCAAATGTTATTAATAAAATATTAGTAACATGGACATTCAGAAAATGTGACAAGCAAAAGTCTTCAGGATCATGGAACTTTAAAGTCACACCTTGTAAATGCCAATATGTGAAAAATTAAATTTTCACAAAAAA